>JANHGN010021390.1:103579-118679 GCA_024605025.1 Megaceryle maxima | reverse complement strand
TGGTGGTTTTTTTTTTTTTTGGGGGGGGGGGGACGACATATTTGTTCCATGTATATGAGAGAGAAAGAAGATCTAGGCTACCTTGTTTTTCATGTTGGATTTTTACATCACTTCAGTCAAATTGGATAAATTGTGAAATGATGTGAGAACAAAATGGTAATTAAAGAAAGGACAGAATAAAGTTTTCTGTAGGTGTTATAAATGCTCCTTCTGATGTTGGATTTTGTTTTGTTTTTTTCTTTCACATGGGGAAGTAAAATTTAGCAATTAATGCATAGTTAGCAAAACTTTCACTTCAAAAGCAGTTCTGTCTCCTGTGTCTTACGGAGAAGGCATTTGTGAAGGATATAAAATGTGAGTCTGCAGTGTTTAGTTTTTGGTGTGTGGTTGTGTTTTTGTTTGTTTGTTATTAGTGTGGATTTCCCCCCCCTCCCCCCCCCATTTAGTTGTTTGTTTGTTTGTTTTTGTTTCATCTGAAACTTACAAGTTGTTTCCATTTGTGGCTCTCTGTTCAAAAGTATTATTGTCTACTTTTAGATCCTAAAGTACATTCAAGGAAAATAAGACTTCTTGGTATTTTTTGAGCCTCTCAGCTTTGAAAATGAATACCTGACACATTTTAGTATGAAATCTCATTGCAGTATTAGTGTGACCCAAAGTGGAAACGAGGGGAGAGGGGGGAACGTGTGGCTGTGTATATGCATATGTTCACATGCATGATGTGCATATCATCTATAGCGCCTAGGCAAGTATGTGTATTTTGCTGTGCTGGTCTTACTTCTTGCAGTGTCCAGCTGCTCTTGAGGACTTAGAAGCAGTTTACAGTGGTCCAGTTTTCCTTACTGTTCTGCTGTAGTAAAGTAAGCCTTGGTTTTGCTTTGTAAGGTTGTCAGGACAACAGCTTATTATTGTTGTTCCTACTGGTTTTTCCTCTATAGCCATGGAGGGAGCTGTTTGAAAGAAGAGCGTCTGCCTTGCAACATTGGGCTGCAGGATTGCCAGCTGTGATTTGGGTTCAGCAGGATGCTCTGGGTTTGTCATGTAAAAATTCTAATTGATGATGAATGCAAACCCAATGTGAGAATAATTTTGTTCATTGAACTAATGCAAAACAACCCGTTTTATTTACAAACCCATGGCCTATTTTCTCAGCAGTATTGTTATTACTCCTCTGCTCTCTTCCATCTGAGGCTCAGATGGAAAAATGTTTTATGTTTGATGGGATGGATGCTATGATATGAATTGAGACAAGGTAGGAATTAGTTTAAGGATATGTTATGTCACTGTGCTGCAGTCTGACACTGGAGCTAACAAGTGAAACCACTGGGGATTTCTGTTATGTTCAGCATGTCATGTCTTCAACAAAAGCATTGTATGAAGTTGGTATTCAATGATAAGCCATACAGTAACTGGTTTAGTGTTGTGATTTTTTTTGAAGTGCTACTATTCTTGTTACATGGTAAATGAGAAAAAGAATGCCTTTTATTACACAGGGCAAGCTAAATGTCCACAAAGGTGCTTCTCTGCTTGTGGTCATTATATGCAGGAGGTACAGTAATTTAATCTGAAAAAATTTATAGATTGTTGGCATGTTCAGGGGTGAGAAGCTTGTTGGGATGTTCACCAGGGAGAGTTATATGAAGAAAGCTTTACAATAACTTGGAGGAATTTTTTTTTTTTCCATAAAATATGATAACACATCGGACTCATTTTGCCACTTTCAGTAGCTTCCTTTATATTGTTGATGGAAAGACATCACTTAGTTTGATCTTCGTATTCTTTGATCTGGGTTGATCTGTAGTAACCAATTAAGTAATGTCCAAGTAGTCAAAATCCTTTATCAGAACAGTAACCTTCTATTTCAAGTTCCCTTTTCAGATAACTGAAACAACAGTCCATGCACAGAGCAATTTGGCAGACATATATAGGCATCTGCATTCAGTTCTGGAGGCTGTCTGTCAGAATTAGAAGCAATTGGGATAAACCTGTTGATGCTCAAAATGCTTTCTCCTTTATCTGTCTGCCAGTTGTTTTGAGATCAGGCAGGTACTTCAGAGGTGGGTGTCCTTCCCCTCTCAGGTTCTCTGCTACTTGCAGACCTCTCCCCCAGCAACTTTCTTAGTATATTTGTACATCTTGGAATCACGTAGCCTTGTTTGTATAGGACACCATTTCAAATGGTTATTTTTAAAGCTGGTGAGACAGGGTGGGATAAATATAGTGATTGGTGTAATCCATAACAAGGTGAGAACAAGTTTGCTCATTTCCACTTCTCTTCAAATGCAGAATATGACTAGTTTGCTACAAGAAGAAAACTGTATAGATGAGATTATTGTATTGGTAAAGATCTGTATGGGTGGTTGCTCAAGAGTCCTACACTGAAAAACCCCAAGCTATCAAATATAAGTTTAACCCTAACAATGTTTTTTATATGAGTTGAGGTTTCTGCTGTTAGAGCAGAGGGGTGTTCTGTGATTGAGTTTTTTGTTCACTGTTTTTGGTGGAGATTTCTGAGTGAGGAGCAGCAGTGGTTATTAGTCCATGAGATTCTCACATCTGATAATTTTGCAACTGTCAGTGTTTCACACTTGAAATACCTTGTGCTTTTTCTCTGTGCTAATGTAACTTAATTTTTTAAGTTTCTATGAGCATAATTTTCCTCGAAACTTTGTTGTTTCTATCAGTTTTTGTTGAGTGGAACAACAGGCTCAAAAAATCTTGAGGTGGAGGGAGGTGTTGCACTGTGTGATTGCATAAGGCTTGTTTCCTTAGAAAATAACTCTTAAAAATAGCTGACCATTCTTTCCATCATACTCATCTGCAGCAAATGGGTACCACATTTTGTATTTTGTTTTCACATTGAATTTTACTGTTGCGTTTTTGAAAGTATTGCTAAATATATAAGATTATATTAATAGTATCAATGTGTACCTTTGTGCCTGGTAATGGGCATACATACTGTGTCTTTGTATTCACAGGTAGTAATTGAATATCTGCCTTGCTTTGTGCTTAGGAAAATAATGTGGCTGAGTGTTGAAGTAGGATATTTACATATATGCACAGTAATCATCATTTCTTCTGAGAAAACAGATGCTTAATGGTAATTTTTTTTTTTCTTATGTAGACTGTGTCAAATTTCCTGCTCACTCATTTTACAACATTCAGTATGCCTGTAGGTCACAGGTGCTTAAAATTTCAAGTTAAAGATTCTCATAAGCCAACTTTTTTCTGTACCAGCTGTCCCAACCACGTCTCTCAGTAGAATTGTATGAATTCTTTGTGTCAGCTACAGGATTCACTGTGGGGAAATGTATTTTAGATGTCTCTTATTATTACATTACATAGTCCTCTCTGTAACTTAACAGGTTATAAGGTTGAAAAACCAACTCCACCAGAGAAACCTTTTTTTCATGGACTCTCAGCAAGTGCTTTCTGGACTCCCAATCATGTATAGGTCACTGTGTGAAAATTTGCTCAACTAGAAATTCCCTAAGTAGAGGTCAACTTATCAGTTGCAACTGTATATGAAATACTAATCAAATTGATAAATAATTGTCACTTTCATTTAAGTAATTATTTGTATTACTTTTTTTTTTTTTTCTTGGTGTGAAGTCTTTCCCATTTTATCATTCATGTATGAGGGTGATAATGACTTTGGCTTTCCCTGCTTGGGTGATGAAATTAGTTTTTATTTTCATAGCCTATATTTACAGATTTTGAAACTTAATCCCCTTCTGTTGTAGGCATAAACATATCTTTCTTTAGTTCTATGTCTTCTTCCCTAATAGGAAGAAATCTAGTGCAACTGTTTTGTCTTGGGTCTTTTTTTTAAGCGGTAATTAAAATGGCATTGTGTGAAGTTCATGAGTATCTTTTATATGCTGATTGATAGTCCTGGGACCTTTCTGTATATTGATGAAACTGTAAATGCCATCAGATTAGATTTAATATTACTTAAGATAGTTTGCCTATCATCTACCTTAAGGTTATCCAGGGTTTTAGCATGACTTTCACAGTATCTGTATAACAGAGTTGCTATGTTACAGTTTGGATGGAAGGACTGAATTGTCAGGCTTGGCATAGCAGTTCCACATGAAGACCAGTTACAAGTGGAATACTGTACTGGGACCTATCCCATTTAGTATCTTGATCAATGACCTGTGGGAGGAGATGAAGTGTATCTCCAGCAAATTTGCATGTGACATCATGTCGGGGGAGTAGTTGATGTGTTTGAGGATAATGCTCTGCAGTTTAGAGAGGATGATAGAATGGACCGTAATGAATCTTGTAACATTCAACAACGATAACTGAATGTTCATAGAATGGTTTGTATTGGAAGAGACCTTGAAGGGTCATCTAGTCCAGCTCCCCTGCAGTGAGCAGGGACATCATTCACTAGATGGGATTGTTCAGAGCCCTGATACAACCCGACCTTGAATGTTTCCAGGGATAGTGAAAATCTACCACTTCTCTGGGCAACCTGTTCCAGTGCTTCACCATCCTCATTGTAAAAAAAATTTCTTCCTTATATCCAACCTACATATCCCCTCCTTTACTTTAAAACTATCACTCCTTGTCCTGTTGCAACAGGTGCAGCTAAAATGACTGTCCCCATCTTTCTTATAGGCCCCCATTAAGTACTGAAAGACCATAGTAAGGTCTGCCTGGAGCTTTCTCTTCTCTAGGCTGAACAACCCCAACTCTCTCAGCCTTTCCTCATAGCAGAGGTGCTCCAGCCTTCTGATCATTTTTGTGGCCCTCCTCTGGACCTGCTTGAACAGGTTCATGTCCTTGTGCTGAGGGCTTCAGAGCTGGATGCATTACTCCAGGTTAGGTCTTTATGAGCAGAGTAAAGAGGCAAAATCATCTCCCTTGACCTTCTGGCCACACTTCTTTTGATGCAGCCTGGGATATGTTTGGCCTTCTGGGTGGCAAGCACACATTGTCAGCTCATGTCCAGTTTTTCATCCACTAGCATCCCCAAGTCCTTCTCAGCAGGGCTGCTCTGAAACCCATCATCCCTCAGCCTGTATTGATACTGAGGATTGCCCTGACCCAGGTGCAGGACCCTGCACTTGGCCCTGTTGAATCCCATGGGGTTCACACAGGCTTAGTTTTCAGTCTGTCTTGGTCCCTCTGGATGGCGTGTCAATGTTCTTATGCTGTGCAACAGTACAGGGTGGGAACTCGCTGCCAGTGAAGCAGCTCGGCTGAAAGGTACCTGCACATTCTGGCAGACATGGGTTAGTGTGTGTCAGTCTTCATTCTGACAGTGGAAAAAAGCTGACAGCATACTGGGCTTTCTGCACAGGAGCATAGCGGGTGGACTGCTGGTATTCAGCAGTCCTTAGACCACCATACTGGATATTCCCCATCCAGTTTTGGTTCTCCAAATATATGAGAAACACTGGGTGAACCGAAACTATTTCACTGGCGATCCAGCAACATGAGGGGCTCATAGAACATAGAGGCCGAGAGAAGTGGCTTTGCATAAGTACACGGCAGGAGGAAAAGAAACAGTGGTCATAATAGAAACAAAGAAAGGTTCTGATTTGGCTCTAGCATCCTTTCAGGTTTGGTTTCAGGTAACTTTGTTCACCTTGTCATAGAATTCTAAAATATGATTAGCAATACTAGAATTTGAATATGTGAACTTATGTTGAGTGATTCTGTTGGATCTCTTCCAAAAGGTTGGTTTTGGACATGTTGCAGGACATGTGAGTTTGAAATTGGTTCTCAGCCAGTGAAACCTACATTGGTCTGTAATTTCTTTGTTCTGACTACTAATTTTAGTATGGTGAAACTTTTGATAATCTATGCTAAAGTTATCCATGTGTCTGAAAAAAAGAAGGTGATTTGTCAAATTATTGAAAAATCCAAATGAAAGTGGTTTAGTTCTGAAAACAGCTGCTCATTGCACCTTTTTATGTTCAGTTTTAAGCTCTTAGCTTCGTTAACTATAAACAAGAGTCAGCAGAACCTCAGAAGATCAAGACGATTCCTGTTCTTGCTCATCCAACTTCACACTAATTATACTTTTAAGTATTCCTGTGTTTACTAAAGCATGAACCAGACCTTCAGATCCCTGTTTTGGTTTTTATAATTAATTTGAAGTTTTTAAAAATTCAGAGTTTTGTATAACATTCAGCTTCAGTATGAAAGATGTTGTAAATGCACGCTGAGTTAAGCACAACAAATAGAAAAGGGAATGGAAAGAATTTCCCTTTAGGGTAAAATTCCTTAAAGTTGAAATAACCCTGATAGATAGTGCTTGTCAGTTGGCAGAGAGGGTTAGGACTTGGCTTCTTAAGTTTTTTTGCTAAAGGTAAGGAATATGGAGAAGCTTAGTCTGACACCCTTTTGAGTCCTATTTGCAACAAAAAGAGTTAATATTTAAATTTTATTAAAGTGGTGGATCTTCAAGATAGTTGAATTAAGACTGGGGATAGGTACAGTTCAGCAGCCCTAGCCTGAAATCACCTTTGCTCTGAACTACTTCTTTCTTAAAGCAGTTGCTGTAGAAAAAAACACCAGCTACATCATTGCTCTTTTTCACATGTCAGTTGCCTTTGATTTTGATATACCTGATGGGTTGCTGTTGTTTTGTTTTCTCCCATCTCATACTTATCTCTGAACATGTGTGCACGACTTGCTTCATTGAGGACTAGAATTTTCTGCTAACCTGTATGTGAGGACACACTGAGATTGCAGCCCATTTGTTTGATTTTACCAATATCCTTGTTTAACCTAAATACTTGTTCTTTCTTCCTGATACTTATAGACAGCTTGCTCTGTCAGACCTAATTTTTCTGAGGTTAATCTAACCAAACATTTAGCCAGTCTTTAAACAAGATGAATACTTAGCTTCCTCTTGTACACTACAATGGCTGGGGTACAGAAGGCCCTTCTCTACACTTACTCTGTTTGTGTGGTTTTGTTATGGCTAACAAGAATTTAAGCAGCATTCTACACAGTCTTTTATGTGGCAAATAAAATGGCATTAAAGCTTTGTTTCTAATGGAAATATCATGCTGTTTTGTCTTCGTGTTGAGTACAATGTCATGGTTATTCTCTTTCTGGCATTTCCTACTGATACTACCAGATGGATCAAAATTTTATCCTGTAATTTTTGAGGGAGTGACTTTAAATGTAAAATAAAAGCAGAATGAAATTGTTCCTCAAAACTTCCTTTGTTCTTTCTCAGTTATGTTTTTTTTTTTACCTTCCTTGCAGTTCCAGTGCTTTATGCTTCATGTTATATTTGGATTTCATTAGTAACTTTCACTTTGTGTCAAGGTCATTATTGAAAGTATGAGGAAAGACTGATTTTAAGATGGATCTTAGGTTTCATCTAATAAACTGTTACAGATTTTCTTTTTGGGAGAGCCTATTGTCACTTTAGTGGTTCTGTTTTCAGTATAGTACTGTGTTGGATACTTTCTTAATTACAGATTGTACCACAGCTGGGTTTTGTTGTTTTTTTTTTTTTTTTTTTTTTTTTTCCTCCTCTTTGCATACCATTGATGAGCTGATATAGGGAATCTTTTTACTGTGTAGAGCTGCAGCTCCTGAGCCAGTCTCTCCTTGGTCCTTTCAGAAACCCTGTTGATGCAGTAGCACTTAATTAGCACTTTAATAGGTAGAGTGTGGCTTATATACCAAGCAGTGCCAGTATAGTAATGTAAAATACAATGGTAACAGTATGGAATACTGCCTCACCTCCGCAACAGTTGGAGAAAGTAATCCATGAAAAACTGTATTCCAAAATCAATGTGGAATTGTTATGTCTTTGAAAATATTTGTTTTGACCCATTATTGTTTTTTTTAAATGCTCCTCCAACTTTGACTTGAATGTAGATATGTTTTAAACTAAAGCCCTGCTATTATGATTTTGATGCAGCAAAAAATATTTGGCCTTGATTAGTGCAAGCAGTATTGTATAGGTCTCAGTATATTTACATCATCTGACATTGAACCTTCAGGAAATGGCAGTATTGTATCCTGATTTCTTATGATGTGTTTTGCAAACTAGTCATTTTGTTTCACCTTGGGTGAACCTAATCCTAGCAGCTGATATCAGAATTAGTAACCTTCTGTCTCCATCTGATGTGTACTCTCAAGCCTTTATCTAAAAACTACCAAAAAAAAAAAAAAAAAGAGCTTGAAATCTCTGTAAGTACTTTCTCACTTTGCACTGATTAGCTTTCCCATATGTGAATGTACCTTGGAATATGAAACACAGTAATTGGTACTTGGTAAAGGACATAAAATGGTGTTGTCATACTGGAAAGCCAGACAGTAAATGATGGCTTTCCACTTAATTTGCCAGTTTTTTAAGGGTGCTAGGTTTAGTCCCAAAGTGTGATTCACCTGAAAAATTGAAGTCCGCCTAGAATTTCTGTAGCTGTGAAATGTGAGTTTCCTTCCTCTAAACTGTGCCCTTTCATGCAGTCCAGCTAATCTTTTGATTTTATCAAGGCTGGCACATTTGCTAATGGAATATACAGGACAAAGCAGACCTTCCTGGAACCTAATGTCAAACCAAGTTCTGCAGATAGGCAGCTCACAAATGAGACAGAATAGTTGCTGCCTTTTAAAGTAAATGTGTCTTATAAAACCTTCAGAACTAAGTAATTCCGAACAAGTCAATAAAACTCTATAAGACATCTGGAAAACTGCAAATTATGCTGAAAATTACGTTACAGATAGCAATGAGTTTTATTTTTCTTTTAAGGCTTTTGACTCTGACTCTTAAGTCATGCTCATGATTTCTATTCATTAGTGGGTTTAAAAAGTCTGTTCATTGGCACTTTATTTTCAGAGCAGGACTAAGCTTTTGAAGTTAATCTCCCGATCTTCCCACTTTACCAATATTTTGATTGCACGATGGAGTAATTTCAGAGAATGTAAATTATATTCTTTTGTAATTAAACCCAAATAAAGTGTTGATGTTAGCATAAACTGCAGTTCTAATTCTGAATGTTATACTGTGTGACTGAGTGATTGAGAAATGGAAGTTAAAAGCAACATGGCTGAAGGCGACATGCTTTACAAAACTTTGAGGTGACTATCTGAGAAGAAAGCAAATAGCAAAAGGAAACAGAGTAAACACTTTTTTCTAAGTATTCAGGAAGTCAGTCTTTTCTCTAACTTGTAATGAGTTGAGCAGAATTATAAAAAGTATTGTGTCTTCATTTTGGCCAGCTCACTAAAAATGAGTTGAGTAATTTGAGATATGGTTACTCAATGGGAAGGGTATTTAAACAAAACAAACAAAATGCACCAAATCCCTCACATTACAAAGGAAATGTGATTGAGAACTGTGGTACTGGAGGTTTAAAAGCATTACATCAGCCGCACCTACTTTGCCCTTGAGTTTTTTGGGTTTTCTGAGGTTGAGCTTGTGGAAAAAAATGTTGTGTCCTGCCCACCTCCTCCCCCCCTTTTCTCCTCATGAAGGCACTATGGCTGTCAATTAAATTCTTAGTGGAAAGATCACAGTTTACTACCTTGTAATGGTTACTTTTTTCACTGTTTATTATTAGCTTTTGCTTGCTCTAATAGTTTGACTCAGATCTGATTACATACCAGTATTTTGGTTACGTACTCCAAAATAAACACACAGCTTTCTATATTTGCTTTGAATTTTTTCTCTCTTTACTGTTTGATCTTTTTTTGTTCATTTAAACTAGATTTCAATAAAATTGCGACTAATTGCTGGTAACCCAGCTAATTTATAGCAATAATATTAAAATTCTTATAGTTCAGCTGATCACAGTAAAACCTCGCAGTTATGAGACATTATGGAACCTAAGACCTGAGCTTCTAATAAAACATTTATGACATACAACCTTTGTGGCAATAAATTAAATCTGTTTATAGAATGCATTTTTTTTCTTCAACTGTAATAATGTAAGTTCTATTCTAATACTTTCCTCCCACGTACAGTCTTCTATTCTAAGGCAAAATTTTTCATGCCCTTCACTTGTGTTTTCTCTTTTGTATTCCACAACCCTCTACTGACTTGCCATTGCCCACTTGGGGAACAAAAAAATCACTTATCTTTAAAAAGTGCAGGCCAGTGGTACAACAGCATAACTCGCTTAGGCCCTGGGTGTTTCACTGTGCCCAGAGGGGCACAGTGTATTGTTTGTCTCTTCAGAGGCTGGAGGCAGCGCATACCTCCTGGTGAAAGATAGCTGGCTATCAACTCATGTGTACCTTGTGTCTGGGAAGTGTGTGCTCAGATTTGCTTCCTGCCTGTGAGGTTTCACATTTACTGCAGCCAAGAGAATATGCTCTTAGCCCCCCTGAGTAAGCCAACAGCACAGGTTGCCCCTTGACTATTGGCAACTCAGTGAAATTCCTTTTCTAGCTGTGTTCTATGGGACTATGGTGTTATGTTTTCTTCTAAATTTATGCAGAACGTTCTGTCCTTTCAAGATAATTATACTTGAAATGATTTTTCTTTCTCATCAGTTAGAGGAAATAAAAACATTGCAAGAAGTTCCAAAGATCAGAAAGACCATATATGGTTTACAAAGACAATGATTTTTTGTTTGTTTATTTGATAGATTTTAAAAGCCTAAACACTTTTCAGAATACAAGCTTGGCTTTTAATTTTATTTATTTATTTATGTATGTTTTTTTTAATTTGATGCCCAGAGAATTAGCACCTTTTATCACATGGAAGGAACATTAAAATAAACAATCTGATGGTCAGGTATGATGGTGATTAAAGCTTTTCGAGCTTTCTATATCATCAAGATTTTGAATAATTTGACTGGAGGGTTTGATTCTTTGTTCCTCCACTTTTCATTTTTCCTCCCTCCTATGTGACTGTCATGTCCACTTGTAGGCTTTAATATTTCTATAATCAAAGATGATCAATTTTTAAAACTTACAAACCAGTAGCACATGGAGAAGATAAGTTAATAAAGATGCTATTATCTTGTTAGAAGAGTTGATAATTTTTAAGAGGTAACAAGCTGTAAGGTTATGTTTTCTGTGAAGTTAATACATTAACAGCAATTTCTCCCCACAAACTGATGGGGTGTAGAATAGATTCTCATTTGTTTAGCTCTCCATATTTATATATGTTGTATAAAAAGTGGTTATTTATTGCCTTCAAGATACTCCTAAATGAAGGGAGATGAAAGAACCAAGTGAATGGAAACACTTGGAATATATATTTATTTTTTTTTTTTTTCTTCTTCTCAGATTTTCTGTTACATTAAAGTATTGTTCCTCTGAATAAAAAAAAAATTCACTTCAAGTTTCCTTGTTAGATATTAAACATTATATCTGATGAATTCAGATAGAGGGTTTGGTTTTGGTTATTGTATGTTTGTGGTTTTTTTCGTGGGTGTTTTTTGTTTTGTTTTGTTTTGGTTTTTTTTTTTTAATACATATTGAAAGAATCCCCTTCAACTCTTTCACTGGTGAAGATGGGAGTACAAATCTCTATTTTGTGATCATTGATATTTTGAGTAGAATAGTTGAGAATTTGGACTCTATATTAAGCAAATCTTGAGCTTGCTTTGTCTTTCCATATTTTTTATTTTTCAAGACTATGATGACCTATATGCATAGAAGCTCACAAGTGAGTAACTAGTCTGAAAGGCCTAACCTTATGGCCCTAACAGAACAAAAAACGTGTGGCTGAAACTTACTACTATATTTTGTGATTGAGTGGTGAGAAAAATTAAACTTTGTATACAAGTGGCTCACTGTAAAAATTGTCACTGCTCTACTTAGCTGATACAGACTTTGCAACTGTAACTTTCGGTACAAAAGAGACTAAGCACAGCTGTGCCTCAACTTACTCCCTCTATCCTAGTCTGATGCCTGCAAGTCATTGACCATTTGTCCCATCAGAGTGCCAAGGTCTAAAATCTGGACTTTTCTGTGTTTCAAGTTCATTGCCAGTTTTTAAGGTATATTTTTTCAATAATCAACACTAAATACTATTTTTCTCCTGTGGCGGGGGATTAAAAAAATTCTCAAACTCAAATATTCTGCTCCCTTCATACTGCAAAATCTATTAGTCTTTTGTGGTTCTTTTTATATACTTTTAAGATGTATAGATAAAGTTGAAGATAGTTCTGTTTTCAGCAAAAAGCAGCTATGTACCTATTGTGTTCTTAAAAGTATGAACTGCTTAAAAATCCCGTAGCTGATAATCATGACTGAAACAAGAAATACTAATCCCCATGTGGGAAGGGGAAAGAGGGGCTGGATGTGTATATTAATTGCTTGAGACAACTGTACAGTCACTTTTTTTTTTTTTTTTTTTCAGTACTGCTCAGCCTTGATGTGCTGTTTTCTTGTCAAGCCAGTCTCAACATTTTAGCTAAGTGGCAGGAATTTCTTTGGTAAAGTCTTTTACTAAAAAATAAATAAAATAGAACAACAGTAATGCTCTTGGCCTGAGGAGCAGGGAAGTCTTTGCCAGATGAGAGAGGGGATGTGTATGTGTGCATGCCAGTGCACACATCTGAAATTTAGAAAGAGAAATAAAACATAACTGTGAGTGACTGTTTCATTGTCCATTCTGCACATGCAAAAGAAGAAAACCACTCTCAGATCTGAAATAGAGCGCTGGTTCTTTTTTGTTCTTTTGGTGATCTTGGCTTTATAAGTCAGCAGAAAAAAAAAAATGCAGTTTATTCTTTGTCTGTGGTATGTACGATTTAGAATTATTTTTTTTTTGATTGCTAGGTAATGTTCCTGATGGAAATATGTGACATGACTGCTAGCTTTCATTACTCTTTAATTCTCTTTCAGTTTTTAGAATGGAATACTATACTGTAGGTAGCATCATTTTTTTATATATATTTATATATAGTTAAACCCATCATTGAAATAAAACTATGGCACATACAGTTTCAAAATGCCTTGTAAATCAGTATTTGACTCCAACCTTCTTCCTAGGAATTGAAGGTTTATAATAGTAGGGTTTGTCTTGCTTTAGTTTTGATTCAATGGTTGAGATAAAGGATGTGTTTCTAGAACTTTGGCAACCTTTGAAGTTTGCTTCAGGTCAAGTTCCTCTTAGTTACTGAATGTTTATAACAAGACCAAAAGGCTATGTTGACAACAACAATGAAGATCAAGATACTGAATGAGTGAGGAAGACTTACTTTTAAGGTAGAAGATGTGGCGTGGCATGGTGCCAAAGCTATTGATCTCTGCTCAACTTGAGCTAGCTAGGAGAATGCATGAAGGTGAAGACCCTTGCTCTCTTTCTCAAATATGATTATCTATAAAATGTTTGAGTATGAAGGATGGCAAGAAACGATGACCTTTTAAGTTCCAATTAGGAACTCATTACTTTAATTTGCATTCTCCCCTATGCATGAATGTAGAGCTATTATAACTAATGTTTGGAGGGGAAAAAAGTATGACTCATGACTTGGAAAATACATATTGACAGAATAAGTTGTTCTCTTTCTGTAAATGTACTAATTTGTATTTTGTTTCACAGAAAAAATTATCTTAATATATTGAACTATATTATCCCCATGTAGTCTCCTCGTTTTATATTTACATTTATTCTGTAGCCCTTAAATATGTCCCATAGCTTTTATTTAGAAGTAGGTTAGGTCATATCTGAATCACATTAAAATCTGTCCAATCTTAACTGGTGGAGTTTTAAATTGAGATTGTAAATGTCTTTTTTAACACTGTTTTTGTTTCTGTGGTGCATGCTAATTTCTAAACTGTGTGCAAAAATATGGGGCGTGAATTTGTCTCTTGACCTATTTATTTATTTCTTTATTTTCCCCCCCAATCCTTTAGGTGGCTATTACTCCTGGTTCACAAATACTGAATAGCTGTAACTGCTGCACAGTTAAGGACATCTATGTTAAGTTCAGCAGCAGATGGCCTCTTTAAATACACAACCCAGAGACTATCTTGCTGAAGACAGGAAGAAGACTACAGTACGTGGCACATGGCAAAGTGAAACTGTTATCCCTGCAAATTATTTAGTAATTTTGATGCACTGTACTTTATTTTTTTTTCCCCAGACAGTAAAGTCTGTAAATGTCCATGACATATTTCTGGTACAGCAAACAAAACGTGTTCCTAGTAATTTTTTGTTTTACAGGAGGCAGGCTATTATTTGTGCATTTCCTCATCTCTCTTCTTGTGCAGTAGTGCCTTTGGGATGCTTCTAGTTTGATTGGCAGGCTGGCATATTTAAGTATGTGTGAAATACAGACTGTGTGTTTTTCATTCAGAACCACACAAACTATGCTATGTTTGAAATTATTTATTGAAGCTTCATCTGCAAGAAAAATGGGTTTATGAATTTAAACTAGAATTTTTTAATAATTAAAATTGTGGTGTTTGTTATTTTGTTGTTTTGTGGTTTGCTGTTTGTTTTGTTTTTTTTTTTTCTCTCACTCTCTCATATATGTGTATATATACACACACACACACACACACACACATATATATATATAAAATACATCTGTCAAATGGAAAAAGAATCAAAGTAAGGCAATCCTGACCAGAAACCAAGTTTTAATTTTTCGTTTCTTCACTGACACTTCTGTTTTGCTGTTCACTAAAGAACAAAGGGCTGGGAAGCAGCAGTAGAAGTGGTAACTGTAGTTGCCTGTATTATAAATGTGTGTGAATGAGTTTTCTCTGTAGTTATATCAGGGAGATGGGGGGTGGGGGGACAGAGGAGCAAAATTCAGAGGAACAAAATCCAGCCAAACAAGCAAAAACCCCCACCCAACCAAAACCAATTATTTTTCCTGCCATTCAACAGGTAATATCAATTATTTATTTAATAACGGTTCACAGAAATACTAGATGAGTCAGAGTGGTGAGCACTTTCTGGTTTTTTTGTTTTTTTTTTTTCTTCCAGTCAGGTAAGCAGAATATACTCTAGACTGCAGTGTAAGTAAATATTGGGCTCTAGTTGCAACAGGAATCTGGAGTGTAATAAAAATATGTCCTTAATTGAAGAATTCGTTTCTCTTAGTAAAATATGTAAAGATGCTATCTCATTCCAACCTCCAAAAAAAAAAAATGTTTATTCATATCAAAATCCTTATATAAAATTTACACTTCTGTGGGGTCTTTT
>JANHGN010021390.1:39694-53448 GCA_024605025.1 Megaceryle maxima | reverse complement strand
TATCATTGGTTTGTCCTTTTCCCCTTGTGCAATTATCCTCATAATACCTTGAGACTTGACTATTACTATCATACTTTTTGTTTGGGGGATGCTTACAACCATTGCTTAATATATTATTATATATTGGGACAGTTCTATTGGAAGAAAAGTTAACAATTATTCCTCAAAATAAGAATAATTAAAAAAATAATTAAAAAAAAAAAAGGTAAAAATTGAGGAATATTTTACCATCTCTTTTTAAATAGCTTGAGGATAAAACTTATTTTCTTCTCTCCAGTTGATCATTTAATTCAACACAAATACATTTAAATGTGCTTAGTTTGTACTTTGCAAATTTTTTTTCTTAAAAAGCATCTTGAATTAAAAATGTTTTCCCCGAATCCCAGAATATCAGTAGCCACACTATTCATAAATTTACTTCAGGTTCTTTAACTCCCATTTTTGGAACTCATTTATCTATTTTACTTTTAATGCACCTGAAAATAATGTCTTTTGGTGTCTTTCATATGGTGCAAGAAGAAATAAGCAGATATCTGCCAATCTTGCATTTTTCTGCTCAGTAATACTGCTATAAAGAAATCTAGTAACTGTGTAATACCCTTTTCTAGGTTCATATCAAAAGGGAAGGCTATAAAAGCCCTAACTGAGAAGTTTACCTTTTGACAAAGCCTGAATATGCAGCCCTGTGGAGGTTTTATGTTGTTGAAAGTTTTTGGCTTCTGAAACGCTCCCTCCCTCCCCCCATTTGATAAATTTGCCCATCAAGGCTTAAAGTTTTATTTGAACACTGGGAAATCCATAAGGTATAATTTATCCATGCAGGTAGAATGCTCAGGCTGAAGAAGGAATGTAGTTGGTGAGCATGAAGGAAATAATTTAATATCTGTTTCATCCTATCTGTTCCAAAAAAGCAAAGCATGCTACTTGTAATGTGCTGCTACTCATTTTCTCACCAATGGGAGATGGACTGTAACCACCAACGTGCTTTATAGATACATTTTTGAAAGGCTACAGAAAACTTTAAGCTTACTATTATTTATGTAGAGATAACATCTTTTGTATCCATTCTGAGAGAATGGATACTCAGTGAAAGACTGCAAAAACTTCCTAAAACATTTCTGTATGTACATTGTAACAAAATCTCAAACAACCCAAAGTATCAAACTAGCTCAAATATGCTAGCAAGATGTTGGGCTTTTTTTTTTTTTTAATCACGATAATCCTAAAAGGAGAAATTAGCCCATTACTTCATCGCTATTTAAAATATGGAATTATAGTATAAATTAGATTGTAAAATGTTTCTGGAGGTCATCCAGTCTAATTTCCTCTCCTTTAAAGGTAGGTTCTGAAAATGTTGCTCAGAAGCTATTCCCTTTAGCTGTCCCTTTAGCTTTTGACTATCTGAGGATGCAGATTTCGCAAAGTCTCCTGGCAATGTGTTTCTGTGTTTGGTTCCCCTCAGTGTGGGCTGCATCTTACCCTTTCTCTGTATCTTGGAGAAGAGTCTGGCTCTTCTTTCTCTATAACCCCCATCAGCAAGTAGGATCCTGCAGTTATTTTCCTCCTTAACCTGCTTTTATCCAGGATGCACAAGACCATCTCCTTCAACCTCTGGTCATGTGTTACCTGTTCTAGTCCTCTAATTGTCTTGGAAGTTTTTTGTTGGCCTTGTCCCGTTCTGTCCAAAACTGGACACTACTCCTTATATGGTCTCAAAAGTGCTACAAAGAAAGGCATAATGTCTTCTCCTGACCTGCTGGCATGTTCTAGCTAGTGCAACCCAGAGTGCAGTTAGCCTTCATCTCTGCAGTGGGTTCTGCTGGCTGCTGCATGTCTTGTTGTTCACTAGAATCCCCATACTTTTCTACAGAGCTGTTTCTGAGACATTTGGTCCCCAGCCTGTGCTGTTGTATGATCTTGCTCTGTTCCAGTTACAGGTCTATGCTGGTCTTCGTGAGATTTTTGTCAGTCCATTTTTTCAGATGGTCAAAGGGAGAGTGTGTTTTAACATGTCAGAGTGAAAACTTCAGTGAATTGCTTCACATGCAGCTCAGCTGTCCCATCTCAGCAGCATCTGCCTGCAGGGGAAGGGGCAGTGAAGTGCTGACACACCACAGCTCTAGGACTCTACCCGTGTGGATGAGTTAACCTCCATCACCTGCTTCTGTAAAATACTGCAAGGTTTCTGGATTTCAGTATCTGCCCTATGCACATATTACTCATTTGTTAAAAGCCTGCCAGTTATTCCCCTTCATCTGGTGCCAACTATAGCCATAACCTCCAAAATATGAACTGTTCTCCTTAAACTTGGTCATGTGCATGAACTTGTTGAGGATGCACTTCTTTCCATCATTTAGATAACTTAAAAAAATACTGAACAGTAACAGCCCCACCATCAACTTTTGATAAATCTTAGAATAACTGTCTATTAATTGGGATTTGTATTACTGATCACTTTGAGGCCAGCTGTCCATCCAATTTATGTCCACTTTGTAATTTGCATAGCCAAGCCATGTCTTTTCAGTTTAGCTACACAGATACTATGAGAGACTGTGTAAAAAGCGTTGCTAAAGTGCATGTGGGTGACATTCATTGCTCCTTCCTTGTTTATAAAGCCAGTTTTCTCATTGTAGGAAGCAACTGGGTTGGTCATGCATGATTTGCATTTGGTAAATCTAGACATACTGTTTCCAAACATCTTTTTGTCCTTCATGTGCCTGGAAATGTCTTCTGTGAGAATGTGTTCCTTAATCTTCCTGAGAATTACAATTTATCATGCCTAGTGTATAGCTTCCCAGACCAATTTTCTTGCCCTTTTGAAAGGTAGGTGCAACCACTCAGTATGACCTTTCCAGGGTGATAAAGAATGGCGTTACAGTGACGCTAGCTAGTTCCCTCAATATGTATTCTCTTTGGTCCCATGGACTTGAGTGTGTCTAGTCCTCTTATAAGGTTGCTAACCTGATCCTTCTCTTCTGTTGGTAATGCTTTACTCTCCTAGGCTGGGCCAGCTGGTGCAAGGATGAATTTAACTATTCATCAAAGACTGAAGATTTACTAGCCTCGATTTTCACTTATTAAAACTGAGTTGCTCCTTTGAATGTAAAGCTTTAAAAAAGAATAAATTGACTGAAGGAAGCTACATAGCACCTTATTTGTTTGAAGACTGTTAGATTCTGTTGAAGACTTTATGCAGATACAGTTTCTCCAAAGTAGTTGCTTGCAACATCAAGCAAAATGATTAATTTCATAGCAACAAAAAATGAAAAAAAAATATAATAACAGCATTTGATGTAATTTGATTCACATTACTGAGTTATGTGAGTGACCATTCTGCTCATCCAAATTACCATTTTGTTATCTATGTAGTTACTGGGCAGTTCAGAAGATCGCAAGCCTGTGTATTTACAGACCTCATAGTTCAATTAAAAATGATATATTTTTTCTTGCTGCAGAAATTTGTAATGAAATTTGATGAACATTTTCTAGGAGACTCATACTTCATTACATTCTTTTCTCTTCATTCACTTTTATGCAAAAGAGCATCAGAACTACTTTGGAATAGATGAAAATCTTGGACCTGTAGCAGTCAGCATCCGGAGGGAGAAGGTTGAAGATGCCAAGGAGAAAGAAGGATCTCAGTTCAACTATCGTATAGTTTTCAGGACAAGTGAGGTAAAGTTCTTTCAGTAATTCTGCAAAGAACTGCAAAGTTAGTGTAGAGCTTAGGATCTGGTTTGTCTGTGGATATATTGCTAACTTTGAAAGTAAATCTGTTAATGGGAAAGGGATGTTTCTCGTATCATTAATAAATGTACCTGGTCTTGGAAGAAATTTTTCTTCCTCTGTACTGCTTAAAATTGTTCTTTTTTTGAGCAGGCACCCAAAAGGGAGGTAAGTTAGCTGAAAGGAACTGCTAGGGACGAATAAGGAAATAAATGACAAGAACAAAGCTGAAGATAAGTTTGAATCAAGATGCTTGATGTAAAGCTTCTAATGATAGAAATTAAAGATTAAGAAATGTAGGGAAAAAGGGAGGGGCGAAAAATGAAAGCTAGTACAAAGACTTATTTGATGTTTGTGTTTTGTTTCAAAATACTTTCTAAGGAACTTTTTCCATGAGATGTTTTTATATGCTTTGGTATACGTCATTTGTGGAAGGAATATTAATATGTTGATAGAAATAATTGTCTTATTTGCAAGAATGGCTTGCTTATGATTGTTATGGAAGGACACGTCTCATCACTTCCATTTCAAGCAAAATAGTTTCTCAATCACAGCAACTATCTTACATTTGTATGAAAATACACAATGTTATTATTGTAGCAAGCAACTACACATTTTCATAACCTGGAGGACTCTTGCTTTTTGTTGTGATTAAGACATAGAGAAGTGTTAGCTAGAACTCCTGATAACTCTGAGCTCGTGTGCTTTTACAAACAGATAAGAAACAGATATATATTTATGTATTGAGTTGATTAATGTTTTTTTGTTTGTTTTGTGGGTTTTGTTTTGGTTTGTTTTGGGTTTTTTTGTTAGGCTAGATCTTCCTTTCATTGTCAAAAAAGGACTGCCTCTATATGTATTTGTGGAGTGGTGCTTCATCTGACTCACTTCTAAGGAATTACTTGTTTTGCCAAATACAATAACAACAAAGCAGCATGGTTTTAAATAAGGTGGATGGGTTAAATGAAGGTGCCATTAGGTGTGACTTACCTCATCTGTCCACCCTCACATTCAACTGCTGTCTGCCAGGCTAATACAGCACTAAAATTAACAATTTTCTTTTTCCTGTTTTTTTTTCTTCCCATTCTTTCTTCCATGCTTTTGCTAAAATCTGAAATTTATATCTTTAAAAGCCATTTTAGTATTAGAACTAAAAATATATTGTGTGTTTTACCTTTACTGCAGCTTACTACACTTAGAGGAGCAATTTTAGAAGATGCTATACCATCTACTGCTCGGCACGGCACAGCAAGAGGTCTGCCCCTCAAAGAGGTACTAGAGTATGTAATACCAGAACTGAGCATTCAGTGCCTGAGGCAGGCTTCCAACTCACCCAAAGTATCTGAACAGCTGCTTAAACTGGATGAACAAGGGGTATGTAGCATAAGACTTTTCTTTAAATGCTATTAATTAAAAAAAAAATCTTAAATATTTTGCAGACAGTGTTAATATGCATAGATCTGTAATGCAAGCCATTCATTTCTTTGGTTTTGGAGATACATGTGTATTTTCATTGACAAAATGAGGTTTGTTTTTCTAAGCAAATTATTTAAAAACTATATTGCAGCTTAGAAGAAACATTATGGGTCTATCGAGAGTCTCTTTAGATGAAGAAGTGAGAGGAAGATTATAACTAAACTTTTAACATTGGTAGAAAGTGATTTTCACAATTTGTATTTGCACTTTACTAAGTTCAAATGACGAATGTAAATGAAAATGCATCCAATGTTTTATTAATATTTGGAATAGATAAAGATGCAAAAGGATATAATGTATTAAGTCTCTACACCTAGATTTTGGGCTGTTTTTCACAATAACATTTTCTGGTTAATTTGCAGTAGTCTTATTAGGATAGAATGCTTCTGGGTTCAGACAACTGAAATTGTGATTGAGACTAATGAATTAACTGCATGGCAATGAAATATTCATGTGGCTTAAATTTAGAGAGAAAGGCTCAGTAATGTGAATCAGCTTCATTCAAAGCTAGTGATTAAATTTATAGCTTCTTAATATTTTGTGAAGGACAGGCTTGTGATGGCTTTTAAATCAATTTTTAAACCCATGTTTTTAAAAAAATGTTCATCTAAAGTGAAGATTGCACTTTCTAGGCAAAAGTCAATATCTGTTGAAGTTGAATCAGCTGATGGACCCTGCTGATTATGATGATGGTATAATTATTTGTTTAATGCTAATTCAGACTTGAATGTAGAGATTGCATCTGAAATTGGTGGAGCCTTCCAGAATTCCTCAGTCTTCTCTTGTGGCTGTAACAATTACTCAAAACCAAGTAAATGTAAACTGCCTTTTTGGGTGGATTGTTAAGCTAGTTTTGTACATATATTTTACTGCTGTTGTCCACTGTAGTCTTTGAGGAGGACTGTTAGTTGAAAATTCATTTTGCATAATGTCCTTATTTTCTTCCTGTGTTTGTCAGTTCTAGTAAAACAGTAAAGGGAAATCAGAAGCACTCAGTTCTCAGTCCAAGAGTTTCTGATGTACTGTTGCTCTCTGTCTTTCCTGTTTGAGCTCCAGAGCAAAGTTTAGGTTAATCTAATAACTAACTTGAGGCAGTATAGGGTATTACTTTATTTAACCTGACCTGTATCTCTGCTAAACTCATTATAAGTGTTTCCCAAAACTTGGAAATGGAGATTGTCCATTGAACTGACCAAAGTAATTCTTTAATCATCAACTTCTAAATTTGAGAAACAGCAGTACATAGCACTTTGTTTTAGTTTAGGTGATAATTTCTGAAAATTCAGTTCTGTTGTGAAATGGGCTGTCACTGGGCAAAATAGAATATTAATGTACCTTATATACTACTTCTTATGAGGTAATTAGTTGAACATAGACAGAAAGCTGTGCATAGAACTGGCATGACATCGATTTATGCTTTTAATCCTCTTATGTGCTTGATGCTTTCAGTTTATTAATCAAGCAAATATAAGAGTTCTGCTTGCCAGCTGAAGGTGGTGACTGGCTGAAGTGTCATGAATTTAAAAATATGAATAATGATCTAGAGGATTAACACTGTCACAAGAACAGTATTCATTTTGTGTGACAGTGTATTAAGTGTTTGCATAGTTCCTCAGCAGAGTGAAGACTGTTTTGGTGTATTGATTTCATTTTCTACCTGTTTCATGGTTTTCAGTGAAATCTAGTATGGATTGCAGAGGGCATGTGTGGCTAAAGTTTTGTCTCTAAAGTGACAGTGGAAAGTAGATGCAAATTGGATGGTTGGCCTCTTTTGAATATATAAATAAAGAATCTGCATTTTTGCCAATTTATTCTAGTATTTTATGTTCAGCATTAGATTTGGCTGTAAATTTACAAGAAAATTCATCTATTTAGCTATAACCTGGAAAGGATTCTTTTTTTTAATTATTTTTTTAAACCTTTATTTAATTCCACCCCAGTTCCCACTCCCCTTTTCTGCTTATGGTTTGGTTTTATTTTTTAATTATATAGATACTTTTTGGTTCCCCTCACATCCCTCTGGGAATGCTCACTTCTCTCTAGGCCAAAGGCTAAAGTTTATAAAATGCCCAAAGAAATTAGGTGCTTTGATTGCAGTTGTATTTAGTGGCTATGATGTGTCTAATCTTTTGAGGTTCCTTGCCCCAAAAACTCTAAAATCTTCACACGATGAAAGTCAACAATTTGTTGTTACATGATAAAGAATCTGTACTGTACAACAACGTGACAAGATGCCAAGATTCAGTAGTGAGTGATTCTGACCAGAATTTAATAATTCTGAGTCAGGAATGATTGCTGTGCACCTTGAATACATACCATGTACTCAAGTAGCTAAATGGGTTTAGAGATCATTTTCTGACATCACGTTATGAAATTGGTCTCGGTGTTACATTAGATGTAAAATTTATGATTTAGAAATCATGAAATCAGAACCACATCTGCAATTAAAGTTAAAAAGACTTGCTGCTGTGCTGTGTTAAACCAAGAATGCTATCGAGTTAAATCTTTAATTGCATGGGAGACAAGGAAAGAATACTAGCTTAAAAAAAAAGTAGCATCATGAAAACACAGAAGACTAGGTTAGAAAAAACATAGTGAAAGCTTTTATTTTGCCAGGGGTGCTTTGGATTTGGGCAGTAGTTTGCCTTTTTTTTTTTTTTTTTTTTTTTTCTTGACTATTGACTGCCTTATGTACATTTTTCCCCTTCTAGTGGAGAAATGCAGAATTTATTGAATAGGGAAGGTTAAGGATTTTTTTTTTTTAAATCTGCAGTGATATTTTTAACACTTTCATGTTTGTATGTTTTCTTGACTTGACCTTAGTATTCTCATCTGGTAACTTTTCCTCAAAGTTGCTGTAGCAAAACGTTGGTGCTCTATGGATTTGAGTTTTACAATATAGTGAACATGGCAGACCATGGGTTACATATGATTAAGATGAAGCAGACTGTTCTTGTCATCTTTGCTCTAATAAGAATATATACAGGCTTTGCATAACACATTTTAGACACTAATCCTGAAGTTTGATTAAGAAAAGTCTACATCTGGAGATCTGAGTCATGAAAATAGATAAATGTCTTAAGGGAATCTGGTGTGACTTATGGTCTCTGACAGTTTGTAAAGCTCTAAAAATGGTCAGTTAAGCGTAATAGGACTAATTTGTTCACATGGAGGTTTCCTGTTTGTCATCTTAAGGACGAATAAAACCTAAAAAACCAACAGAATCCTCTGCTCAAAAAGTAATCATCTCTTTCTATACTCATCTTTTTGTAGTGTTTGGACTTACTTTTTATAGAAGTAATTCATCTCTTTCTCATGTCCTAGAATTGAGACACTAGTTTGTTTAAAAAAGCTATTTAACTACATTTTGATTTTTTTAGCTTGAAGTATACTTTTGATAAGGGGGAATAATTTTTGCAGTGGATGATTTTGTGGGGAGGGCAAAAGATTACATCTAGCAGAAATTACTGGTCTGAGCGTCTGTTTTAATTGAACTGCAGTGAACTTCAAAGGGTAGAAATAAGGCATAATAAGCTCACCTTGTTTTGAATCTGAGGACGGTTATACAAAAACTGGGGCAGGGGGGGTTGTTCTGTGTTTTTTCCATTTGTCTATCTGTGGAGGCTTAATTTCACAAATCAGAACACTTCTTTTTTCACTTTCAGGTAGCTTCTGCCAGGGTTTGTAACAATGTTAATATTTTAATTGTTAATATTTGTTCTAGTATTGACTTTATTTCTGTAATTTTTCCTTTCCTTTTCTTCATTTCAGCTGAGTTTTCAGCACAAGATTGGTATCCTTTACTGCAAAGCAGGACAAAGCACAGAGGAAGAAATGTATAACAATGAGATGGCAGGACCAGCTTTTGAAGAGTTCCTTGATCTGCTGGGCCAAAGAGTACGGCTAAAAGGCTTTAGTAAATATAGGGCTCAGCTAGATAATAAAAGTAAGTTGTGTTTCTGACCTATATTAAAAACTGTAATTATCCAGTTGACTTGCATTTCATGCTCTTGACTTTGGGTTTTGTTAGTAACATTATAAGGTAAATGAGGAACCTGAAGCATATGATAAGAGCATGTATCACACCTTGTCAGAAAGGTTATTCATTTTTCTGTGGCATTAGTAGAACTGAAAATCAAAGCAACTTATTTGATTTGCTTAATTAAAATCATACTACTTGAGTGATATTTTTATATATTTCAGAATTTCCCAACTACACTTTAATGTCTTATCCTTAAGAAGACCAAAAAAAAAGTTTCAAAATATGGAGCCATGACAAGGGACCATTTTCCTTATTTCAACTAAAGTTTTGTGCTACTTTTAAATCAATATACGTATTGAGGTTTACACTTGAGAAGCAATCAACTCTTCTCAGTTTTTTAGCTTCTCACACATACACAGTAAACAAGTTATCATTCAGTGGTTGATAAACATTTCCATCTAACCCATTGTGTTATTACTGCCATTTCCTCAGATCTTTCAGTTTCCCTAAGTGCAATACTATACTAATTTAATTGCACAAATTTGTTGGGTTTTGTAGCAAAAATAAGAACTGAAGTATTGCTGTTAAAAAAATCAATGATATTTTAACACTCTTCTTTATTAGTGCTGCTTTTCACTGGCCAGAGAGGTGGTAGAAGCCCCATCTCTTACCCATTCAAGGTCAGGCTGGATGGGGCTCTGAGCAATTTGATCTAGTTAAAGCTGTCCTTGCTAACTACAGTGGGGTTGGACTAGATGACCTTTTAAAGGTCCCTTCCAACCCAAACCATTCTGTGATTCTATGATTCCATTTATATCCTTACTTTTGCTGTAGCTTGGGTACTTCTGAAAATAGAATTTCTTTTATATACTGCATATAGGCTGTGTACAATAGAAAATAATTATTTTTGTTAGCAATGTACATATTTTGAAATTATTAAATCCTGCTACTTTTGTGTGTTCTGCTTACTCTTCTAATCAAATGGGAAGGTTCCTTGAACTGTTAGATATAAGCTGCCAGAAAGGAAGCTTAAAAATATGTACTTAAAGGAAATTAAGGGAAGACCTTTTCTTGCAAAGGAGATTTTGCCTTTCAGCTAGTCACAGAGGAATCGTAAGTCCTCTTATTTGCTTCTCTGTTCCTCCTGTCAGTTATCCACTTACCTAGCCCAGTTCTTAGAAATTCTTGCATGTTTTTGCTACTTCAGCATCAATCTTCATTCAACTGGAATACCTCTGGATTTTGTAATTTTTTTTTTTTTTTCTTCAGTAATACATTTTGTCTTGATTGATCCTGAAGGTCTCTTCCAACCAGGACGATTCTGTGATTTGGACGCTGATTAGTGTCATATTTATAAAAGACTTTATCATCTGTTACCCAACTGGTAGTGCCCTGATAGACTGTCATCTCCTATACAGCATCAGGAGAGAGACTTCTTAGAAACTTTTGGAAATGACTAGTGCATGCATCTTGTGGTTGGTATTCAGTGCAGACAAACTGTCCATAGGCCAGCCTTCAGTGGGAAACGAGCTAAGCAAGTTTGGTGATAAAACCTCATGCTTTTACAAGGAAGGGAGACTATCTCTGCAACTCAAGAAATCTCTTACGTTCTCCCTCCCTAGTAGTGGTGGGTAGTGATGAAAAAAATAAGCGTAATCCTATGACATTCTAATCTATGACATCCAAGGTGGGAAAACTGCAATTCTGTAGCCCTGTCAACCTGCATAAGCACCACATTTATTTTTATTAACATTACTGCCTCTTTGCTTAAATCCATGCTTGTTTCACCTTAATAATTCAGGCTTGATAGAAACCATTGCATACTATTTCAGTACAGAATAGTAACTCATTTTTCAAGTTAGTGTGTAGAAATATTAACACACTGGATGTCAGACTTCTGAGACAAATTGAGAAAAAGGCATTAAAAATTGAAAGGAGTAAGAAGCATTTTGGTTTTGTTTTTTTCCCCTAATCAGAGCATGAGTGAATGTCAGCTAGTAAGTTTTACATATGAAAATATACTCTTGTCTGTCAAGCAAATTCAGCATTTGCTGTGCTTCAGTGTGAATGTATATTGCTGGTGGGCATTGTGTACATATCATTCAGTAACTTAATTGTAATGTTTTACTGTGTGCCATTAATGATATTGGCCTGTCATAATATGTGCTCATAGTTTGCAACAAACAGAATGGAATTAAGAGAGTTCACAAAGATAGTCTTCAGTTTTTTGTTAAATGTAAAATACTGACTTTTTAATATAATGGCACAAGTATTACTGTGTGTTATAATTGGATAATACACTGATCTCACTGCCTGCAGGTTCAGAATACTGTAATAATTTCATCTCTAGTTGCTACATTTTTAGTAGACATAATGTTTCAATGGTATTTCTTGCTTAGTTTTTGTAGGGTTTACATTTAAGTTTTTCTGTTCCCAAATGTTTGACTAGCTGTCGGTTTTTCTTACAAAAATAAACAAAAAACTTTTTAAACTTAGTTTATTTAATATTTTGATAAGTACCTTATTGGTCCATATGGAATGTAGAATGTTGTGGTGAGTTGACTTGTCCAGTGTCCACCCACTTCCTTGCTCACTCAGTCCCCAACAGGGTGGGGGAGAAAATCATAAGGGCACAAGCAAGAAAAACTGTTGATCTGAGACTAAGACAGTACAGTAAGTGAAGGAAGGAGAGGAGAAAAATCAACCACCCTCCCCTCCTCTTCCCAAAAACCCCCAAACCCTGAAAATTAAACCTTCTACCACAACAACCAACCAGCCAGCAAAAGCAACCACAAAAGCAGGTGATGCAAAGACAAACACTTGCTACCTCCCATGTGCAGACTGATGCCCAGTCAGCTTGATCAGCGGCTACCATGGAAAAACTCCCTCTGCTCTAGTTTACTGCAGAGAATAATTTTATATGGTATGGAATATGTCTTTGGTTAATCCGAGTCAGATGTCCTGGCTGCACCCCCTCCCAAACTCTTGCCCACCCCTAGCATACTCCTTGTGGTGGGCTGAGGAACAGTGTAAGAAACAATAGAAAACTGTGATGATGTGCAAGCGCTGTTCAGCAATAGCTAAAACATTAGTGTGTTTCACTTTTGTTTGGTAAAAGGTGCTTCTCCAAAAAAAAAAAAAAACAAAAAAACAAACCAGAAATGTTTCATAACAGGAAAAAAAAAAAGGTGTAGCAAATTTTTCTCAAACTTCGTGAGATAAAACTAATGTTCAGAAAGGAATTAGATGGAAAAATGTAAGCTCAAATATTTTTTTTTTTTTTTCACCAAAAGTTGTTGGCAGAGTAATGTTTGTAGTAGCAACCATTATACCAATTTAGTCACAGTGGGACTTAGGTGTTCAGTAAAGCATCTCTTGATTTAGAAGATTTCAGCTTCCTTAGTGTGACTAAATTTCAGAGGAAAAAATTGCTAGCTCATTTCCAAAGTCAAGCTGCTAAAACAAAATGATTCTGCTAAGTAGGATGTTGTATTAGGAAAATGTTGATTTAAGGGTAAGGAAACTGTGAAACTGCCTTTCTGTAATAAGTGTTTAAAGGAATGGTTTTGTGCACTGTCTGTTCAAGATAATTTGACTTTATTTAATATGTAATTGCAAAAGAAGTCAGGGGTAGAGTTGGTAACATTAGTGTAGTTTTGGCAGATATTATATTTCACAATAAAATTGATTTCTTCCTATCTTTTGAAAACTCTGTCTTTCCAAAATACAATGGAATGTTTATAATGGAATTATATTTTCAACAAAGATTTTTAAACAGAGGAGTGCAGTGTTTGATTTTTTTGAGCAACACTTAAGTAAGAAACAATTATGCTCCCTATTTCTTATGTAGTTATTATATATATTACATCCATAATAATAAATGAAGTTAATTTTATTACTATACAAACATAACTGATGAAGACAGATGCAATATGAATGTGCTCAAACTTATACAGTCACATAAATATTTTCAGGTTTAGGGCTGCAGACACAGTATGATTACTGTTGAATTTTACACTAAAGTGTATGTTTATATATTTTTAACTGGAGAAATAAATGGCTGATCAGCTTCTTTTTGGAACACAGTTACTATTTAAAATAAAACTCCAAAATCTTAATCATTGTGTGAAACAGAGCACTGGAAAAATATTTACTGGTGTAGATAATATAAAATGATCTATGTAAAGTGTGAACATGGAAAAAGAGAAGAAAATAGGGTGTTCCCAACCTCCTGCTTTAAAGCTAATTGTACTTCCTTAGATAATCCATACATGTTAAAGAAGATAAAAAGGATTTAGGACTACAGAACAAAAGGCATTTTATTCTCTGCAGACATTCTGAAATGCTAACTCTGTTAATAGGCTTCCTAAATAAAAGAAGTAACAATGTTAAATCCTATCATATATATTAAATCTATTTTAGCAATCTTAAAGGTTCTGAAAATTTCCAATAAAAATATTTGATACTGTACTAAAATGTATTTTGTACATATTTTGTGTTTTAAAAATGCCTGATCGGCAGTATGTTTTAATGTCAGATTCAATGTAACATTGTCAGTTTAGTTTTGGTA
>JANHGN010021390.1:2120-39285 GCA_024605025.1 Megaceryle maxima | reverse complement strand
AACATTGTCAGTTTAGTTTTGGTAAAGCATGTGATTAGTCAACTGTCCTTATTAACATTTTAAATAAATTAATATATATATTATATAAAACTATATTCAAGTAGCTAAATATTTGCTCTTTTTCTCATGAAATGCCAATATATTTAAAATTAGATCATGTAGGCTTCATAGACAGCATACTCTTTGGGCAATTTCTTGCAGGACTCTTCTATGTCTTAATATGAAATGAAAGAGTTGGATCTTTAGCTGATGCAGACTGGTTTTGTTCTGTTGAAAAGAGTTTTAAAATGCATCAGTGCCTCATAGCATGCAAAGAGGTGTCCTATGTTCTATTTTACTGACCTTCTTGTGATTAAATTCATTTTCAGCTGATTCAACAGGAACTCATTCCCTCTATACTACCTATAAAGATTATGAGTTAATGTTTCATGTATCAACAATGCTTCCATACATGCCCAGTAACAGGCAACAGGTATGTTTTTTAACTTTTCATTGTAATTTTACATTATAAATGTTTGACATTGAGGGATTTTTTTAAAGTAACACTAATTTAAAACTGAATTGTTTTACATGAAGTATGACTCTATTGTTGAGGTTTTTTTCTTTGGCTTTGTTTTTTTTTTTTTTTTTTTCCTTGAAATATTATAAGGCATTAGAAATCTCATAGGATTTTTATACTATATAATTCAGGAACTTATCCTATCTCACCCATTTTATGATGTTATTAAAAGGTAATGTTGCCTGTGGTGAATAAGTAATTTTCAGTTTGGACTAGATTTTACATCCTCTGTATATTTTAAACATTGAATGGAATGAAGCCTGAAAATAGCCTTATGGTTAAAATGTGCATGTTATTTATTTTTAAGATTTCACTTAATCCTTATATTACAGATCTTGAAATGTTTATCATCTTAGTAATGAATGCTTAACTGTATCCTTCACGGTGTTTGCATGTGAAGACAGGGTATTGTAATGTACTTATTTTATTTCTGGAGAATTCTCTTTGCTTATGTAATAATTCAGAGTATCTTTAAAGCATTAAGGATGGCTAAAAAACAGAACAACATCTGAAGTGTGCAGTGCACCAGTAAGGTTACTCTGTCTTGCCTATCTTGGATATTTCTTGTGACTGAATAAAAAGTACAAGCGCATTTGGTATAACCTATCAACATTAGCAGGTAAAAATCAAAAACAACAACAACAAAACCAAACAAAATACTGTATAATTGCTCAAGGGTCAGACTAATGATAGTTTGTACCTTTCTGTGCTACTACTCTGCATTTTTCTAGGTCTGCAGAAGTAAGTGTTGAATTTTCCTAGTTTTAGAGTATTCACTCGTTGCCATACGAGATATAAAGTTTTCAGTCATTTTGGAGGGTTTTCATGAAATAAAAGATGCTGTCTCACTCTCTTTGAACAGCATACAAAAGGTGGTTACTGATTGTTAAACCATAATGTTGTTTCTTTCATGTCTACCTTATCAATAGGTTTTGTAAGAAATAAAAAGAGATGTGTCGTGACAGCAAGGAAAAATATAAAATAAAATTACTAAATTTCTAAATTTCTTGAGAAAGGATAAATGAAAATCAAAATGGAAGTATATAATATATTTATGTATTTTTAATAGTCAATGCATAATGTTCTGAACTGTTTGAAGAACTGTTTGAAGTTAAGAAAACTGCAAATATTACTCATTACACTTAGGATTTAGATGTGGTTTAAAGAAACTAAATTAGGAATTAAAAGACAGAAATTCTCCACCATATGAATCATATGAATGTATAGATGACTCAAATATTAAAAGCTATGTAGCTTTCAGAAGACAGAATGTTCCACTGTGTCGTACACTCAGTTTTACCAATGGCTAGTAATCAAGGTATCAGATCATCATCACTGATTTGAGATTGCTACACTTCTCTGAACTTTCACTTACACTTTGTTACAATACAGGATTACTTTAGTAAACATAGTAGGAGTTTTCTGTTTATAATCAGTCATAACAATCTTTGACTGGAAAGCACATGTAAATAGGGAAGTTTGTACACTATTAAGAAGATACAATACACTGAATGAGCTTGACTTAAAAGGAAAAAAATAATAGCATTTTCAGAGCTAATCACAGGCATTGGTAGTAAATATGGCCTTGGAGTTCATTACTTTTGTTGTCTTTCATGACTTTTCCTTATTTGTGAGAACAGGATATCCTCTTGCCCTGATCCACTAATTTTCATAATTGCTGTTTGTTAGCTTCACTGCTGTGTTGCTCAGCTATGCCCTATTACTGTCCTTTCACATCTTCCTGTGCCGTCCTTTCATTCTCATTATTTCCTTATGTGTCTTTCTTTATAGTCAGGTGCCAATTCTTGTGTATAACAAAATCTTCCCATTTTAACTCCATGGTTTTCCCCAGCAACAAGCACTCCTTTCCACAGTGTTTTAGTAAGCTATCATCGTTGTCAGTTTAACAGGTTCAATATTTAGTAGAAGCATAATGTTGTTATTCATGGCTTTCCAGGGATCAAAATAATGTGGCAGTTTTCCAAGTTCAAGTAGTATGCCCATCTGAAGACCCACCACATTATCTTTTTTAGGTGTTAGTATCTAGCAGTATTTGCACGGCATAGACACTGTCTTAATGAAATGTGACAAGTGTACCCAAATGACTAGAATTTAGCCAGCCTTAATGTGCGAAAGGGATCTATAATCATTGTTTAATTTTCTTCTGTTACTGTTTAGTTCCAAAATACGTACTGAAGTGTGAAGTCTATCAGCAGTGTTATTTCTCACAAGCTAGGATAAAATTCAGTTAGGTCTTTTTCCTTGAGATATTTTACATGCTGAAGAACACAGCTATAGTTGCATCAGTTGTGCTCAAGACAGAGAGACACTAACAGGAGCTGTGGAATATGAATGTTCTTTGTTTCTTTAGGGTTTCGCTCGCTAATTCTACATACCCAAGTTAAGGGGAAGTTAGACCCCATGGTAACTTCCTTTTTAGGTTATGTTAGCAATGAAGAACCCCTTTCAATAATTATTTTCTGCTAGCGTATTGTGTATGTACTGGCAATGAGCTTATTGCATTCCATCCCTATGTCCTGTGTTTGTTAATGACTTGGGCAAGGTATTGAGTCACTCTTCATCATCTAGGACTACAACCTTCAATGAGCAAGCACTGAGCATTGCTTAGATTCCAAATACCTGTGAGCCAAAAATAGGCCACACCAGAAATGTTTGTTGCTTCTTCCAGGACATAACTACGCCCTGCTTGGTCCCTGATCAGGACATCCCTCTAGTTTTAGAGCCAGCAGGAGATCCAAAGAGCAAGGTAATTTTCACTTTGGCTGCAACATAGGCTGGAACTTTCAAGTCAGCTGCTCCTTCCCTAGGACAGAAAAGACTTCCAGCCCTGGTGTGGCCAGTTTCTTTTCCTTTACTGGCCTTTTCTTCAAATCATAGTTCAAGGCTTTCCCCGTTAAACTTTACCTTTGCAATGTCCCTTTCCAAATCATTCCCTTGCAAGTTTCCCATTCACATGTTTGCGGTCTCCTTGTGTACACGTGATCAGACCTAATTAATCCAAATTGGTTCAAATAATCAGTTTTCACCTGGTTTAATGAAAACTTAAAAATTAAACAGATATGCAATAATGAAATAAACTCATTGAATTTAAGCTACTGTTAAAATATGTGGGATAACAAGATGTAGTTATACCAAAATTGGTTTAAGCAGATTCGATGAAATATCTTTTGCCATTTGTTTCTGGCTTCGGTAGTTACTAAGAACATAAATTGAAAATAAAACTTTTGAAACAACTTACTTAACATTTCATCATGTAATTGAATGAAGAATATATTTCACTGCTATTTCAACAAGAATTCCTTGTTGTTTTGCAGTTTGACTAGGCCATTAAAATTCCACTGAAATGGACAGATTTTTATGACTGGGCACAACCTGCAAATATGCTGACTTTTAAGACAGTACTTTTCTTCAGAGATGCATATCTGAAAATTTAGAATTCAGTAGCTAAAGTCTCAAAATTAATATAGTAACTATTATTTGGTATAAACAATTTTCACTTATTGGATTCTGCTTTTCTAACATATTTTCCTTACCAGACTCCTTTTTTTGTATCTTGTATTCTTACATAAAACTTCACTTATCCCTTTTGGCTGCCTGTCATACTTGATTGGGTTCATCTTCAAATTATATTGTGTCAATTCAGACTGATAGTAGAATCATGTTGAAGTGTGTTTGATGTCTCCTTACTGTAAGTAATCTTCTATAATATGTGCACCCTGTTGAAAGTTCCTGTTGTGCTCTGCATTGGCATGAGACTCTTTAGAGTATGTTAGAAAGGCAGATAAAAACAAAAACAAACAAAACAAAAAAAACCACACACACACAAAAAAAACCCAAACCAAAACAAAAAAATCATTACTACAACCACCCCAAAAAACCCAAACCCTAGCAGACCTCAAAATGGGAGAGGAAGGGGAAACTGAGAACCTGAAAGGAGGGAAAAAAAAAAAAAAAAAAAAAAAAAAAGTTAGGAGGTAAAAGTTGGGAGAAATAAACTAGATTAGAGAATGGAGACTAGAGAAGGGTTTCTTATATATCTTTCTGCTTAATTCCGGTTTCCTTCAATTCCTTTTTCATTTTCAGTATGCTATCCTTATCTCACATTTTCCCAGGGAAGTATGTGTTCCCTCCTTCTTCTCCATTCAATACTTTATTCTTTTCCTATTCCTTTATCCTATCCAAGCACTTCTTTCCATGTTCCAGATCACCCCAGTTTACTGCTCTCCCCTTTCGAAGTTCTTTGCATTATGATACCGTGTGCACAGCCACAACTGAGCTTTGCCTTTGCATTGCATTGAAGTTCACTGACCACTTATGCATGACACTTACTTATGACAGTGTTACACTGATCTTATCTTAAAATGTTGAAGAAATCACTAGGATTTCTTTAAGCTTGGTAAAGTTCTTTTACAAACTTCCTATTTTCTATTAAAAAAAAATAAAAAAATCAAACTTTTCTAAAACTTATCTCTCTTAAAAGTGATTGCTATTCAAACCTATGGTTCCAAGCTGAATGTCCTAAAGAGGTCTATGAAAGCAGAAAATGGTTTTCAAAACAGTGATTATCTTGAGAAATAAATATAATGTTAAAAAGGGTGTTACTTTCTAAATTTTGTAATTTTTCTCTGTGGAAGTTTATAGGCATAGGCATGAACCACTATAGCAAGAAAGTAATTGGGCAGTTAGTTATATAACAATGGCAGAAATTAATCACGTTGTACATCATAATTGGAAGGTTTCTTACAAATTTAACTGCAGTGTAAATTCCAACCTGTGAGATAATAATAACCTCTAAACATGAGCTTGTGCTTCACTACTATGATCTAATTATATGGTTCAGTAGCTCAGCAAATTAAAGTATACCTGACACACTTAGTTTTGTGATCAGTTCCACATAGCATACTTCTACTGTAATTTGTACCCATCAGGATATATATCTTAAATTGCTCAAATAGCCATTTATTCTGATTTTGGTCTTAGAAAACCTAAAAACTTGACTGAGCCACGGGACTTATACCAAATATTGTTTTCTTTTCTTATGCCTGAAGTCTTATTTCTTTAATCTGCAATTGTGATTTTGATTATGTTTAAAAATAATATAAATCTGAGTGCTTTAAAATTGTGGCTTTGGCCCTTCTTACTCTCTTTATAATACCATCCTTTGTGTTATTTAAGAGATACAGTGAAAATATACTTATGGTCTTAGGCTTTACCTTGTGCAACTTTGTTTTCATGTTGGTAGCTGAAATACTAACTTTTAATGGAACTGAGAAAACACAAGCAAATAGTCTTTTTTTAGAAAGATTAAGTTCTGTAAAATAAGCTCAATAGAGAAATTTTTTATTCTGTCAAAATTTATTCTTTTATCCTTTTTAGTTACAGATGAGCTAAGGTAAAGCTTTAAGTGTCTGTAGGCTGTTAGTTGACAATACAAGGTCTTTGGCAGACTTTGGGCAGATATTTAACATGTAGCACATGCTAGACTACTTTTTTCCTTCTAGTAAAATAAGTGGATATTTAATAAGCAAAGATATTTAAGAAAAAGTGGTCCCTTATTGATGGACATCTTTTGTAGTTTTTATTGTTTTAGCCTTTAACAGTGATTTGGTACTTTAAATAATTCCTTAAATATATTTTGATATAAAAGCTACCAATTAAAATAATAAGTTTTTAATTAATGTATTTCTAATAGCTATTGTTTATCCATGAGTCTCAGCTCTGTTCCTCAAGTATGCAGTTGTTAAAATTTGTGATAAGTACTCATGATAATTTTTATTTTTTTTTTAATAAGATCATAATATTAAGGACAATGTTTAATAAAAATGAAACAGAAAAGATTTATTGAGAGGGAGAAAATATTTTTCATATAAAGCAAATATTACACTGTGAAAGAGGAACTGAGCTAGAGTTCACTGGATAGTAAGAAATGTCAAGTAATGTAGCATTTTTTAAATACTAAAGTGATGCAATAAAGTAAGAGAAATCTATTTTTGACATAAAGTAAAAGAGAAATGCGCAGAAACCATTCAGAGCTAGTGTGGGGATGTGAGAGAACTCACTAGTATTTTGGTGAATTTAGCCCAATTTTCTTTCCTTACCTTTTTGATGTTCAGTCTGATATCCTTTACCTGTAGCTATTCAGGATATGACTAATTAAAAGTTATTTCTGAAAAATAAGCTTCAGTTATTTTGGTTTGAGGTTGTTGGTTTGTTTGAGCTTTTTCTTAAAATAAACTCTGAATTTTTTTTATAACAAATTTTTCAATGCATGTTTCTTGTCTAGCTGCTAAGGAAAAGGCATATAGGAAATGACATAGTTACCATTGTCTTCCAAGAGCCAGGAGCACTTCCTTTTACTCCAAAAAATATTCGTTCCCACTTCCAACATGTATTTGTCATAGTCAAAGTGCATAATCCTTGCACTGAAAATGTGTGCTATAGGTAAGTATAGCCTTACAACTATTACACTATTACTGAGACTACAATACAACTGCCTTTTCTAACAGTTTTGTATTTCCTAGAGATATTATGTATACAAATTTAAAATTTCTGCTACATTTTCTGTGTTTTAAACCCCTGTGTCTCCCTTGCACACATCTAGAGTTATGGGGCACAGTTTGTAGACTTAAATGCACATATGCAGAACTCTGTGGTCCTCCTTTGTGGGCACAAAATGGGGATATAACAAGTTAGTGAAAATAAGAGTTGAAGGCGTAGCAATAGAAATTAATTTAGAATTCATATTGCATATTTCTTTTTCCAAATAAATTAATTTAAAATGAAGTACTTCATAAGGATGTTAACTTGTATAAATCCCTGGGTGTGAGAATATGACATCAGGATGAATCATGGCCTTTAAGTACGAGAATGAGGACTTCTGGAGAGTATAAAAATATCTCAAATATCAGATGACCTCACATTTAAATTATTGTATCATGAATTCTAGCAAGGTAACTGGAGTTGAACTGTTTGGGATTTGTCAAAAAAAATGATAACAGTTTGGAGTATAATAGTGCAGGTTTAACATATATAAATATTATTTATTCATTGTTTAAAATGAAATTAAAGTACATCAGTAGGTTGGGTCATATTACTCTCTTTTAGCTGCCTTTTAGAACCTAAGATATCTTGATTTTGTTTCAGTAGCTTTTTCCTGTTTATAATACATGTAATTTCATAATTTACATCTTAGTATTAAATGATGTCTGTTCTCCCAAATGTGACTGCATTTCAATCAAACTAGTAGTTGCACGTAGTTTGCACAGTATAATGAAATACATTATGTAGATGTCAGTTGTAGGTATAATTGTATTAGTGAGAAAATACTCCTATTTTTCATATCTTGCTGTGAACTGTCTGTATGAAGTATTGCAGATATTTTGAAATTTTAGGAACATAGAGTAGGCAACTTAAACAGGTGCAGAATGCTAACATTGTAGACACAATGGACAACAATACTTTGTCTTCATACTTCATTGTAGCAAAATGTCTGAGGATTAAAATAAATTGTTTCTATTTATATATTTTATAGTTTTAAGATACGCAACTGAGTGACAGCTGAAAATGATAGACATTTACATTAAAAGAAAAACAAAACCAACAAACACTGAAATACTTTAATTTTTGTCTCAAAAAGCATTTCTTAATTTATTCCATTCAAGAAAGGAGTCTGTGACACACTAAGAAGTAATCCTTGATATTTTCTGTGGTAGTAAGATACATCCATAATGTCTTTTATGTATTTAAATTACAAAAGCCATTTTAAAATAGAAAATCCAATCAGTTTTCTTTGTTGTGTCTAAAATATCTGCAAAGTGATATGGTAAAGCTAAACCCAACTGTGTAAATAGACTGTGCAGGTCAAAGTTCTGCTTATCATCTAATCCTTTTTTTTTAGGAATTAACCACTGTATTTTCCTTTTCTATTTTTTCAGTGTTGGTGTTTCCCGATCAAAAGATGTACCTCCATTCGGTCCACCCATTCCCAAAGGAGTAACTTTCCCCAAATCAGCAGTCTTTAGGGACTTCCTTTTAGCCAAAGTTATTAATGCCGAAAATGCAGCACATAAGTCAGAAAAATTTCGAGCCATGGCCACAAGGACACGTCAAGAATACTTGAAAGATCTGGCAGAAAATTTTGTTACCACAGCTACAGTGGATACTTCAGCGAAGTTTAGCTTTATTACTTTAGGGGCAAAAAAAAAGGAAAAAGTTAAACCCAGGAAAGATGCACATCTCTTCAGTGTTGGAGCAATTATGTGGAATGTGATTGCACGAGATTTTGGCCAGTCTGCTGACATTGAATGTCTCCTTGGAATTTCCAATGAGTTTATCATGTTGATTGAAAAGGAATCAAAAAATGTTGTGTTTAACTGCTCCTGCAGAGATGTTATTGGATGGACATCTGGATTAATGAGCATCAAAATATTTTATGAAAGAGGAGAATGTATTCTTCTGTCTGCAGCAGATAATTGTGCCGAAGACATCAGAGAAATTGTTCAGAGACTCGAAGTAAGTACAGTTTCGAAACTGGAAGTCCAAATTTTTAATGAAGTTACTTGTCTACCTATATCCCCTTTGAGATCTAATTAAAAATGTCCTATGTTCATACTTCGGGAGTGTTTTCAGGGAGTATTACAAACAATAATCTTTACAATAGCATATGAAATAAGTGTTATCAATCTATTTTCAGGGATGAGGACTCTGATACCAGTAATCTGATAGATTTGCCCAAGGCCATGGATGGTTTTAGTATTGAAATGAGGATTAAAAAGCTAAGCTTTTGTCTTATACTGCTGTAGCCTGTTCTCAGATCACACCTTTGTAGGTAGAAGTATGCATTAATTGAAAAATACTCAAAATCTTAAGGTATAAAATACACTTTGACTTTTTATGATAACCCATGTGAATATTAGCAGAAAAAAATGTGTGATTCTACTGATTTATTCCTCTATACTAAGCAACTGCAGGGAGTAAAGAACACTAGACCAGTTAATGCCAGTTTTCACAGCTGACTTGATAGAGTTTTTCAGATGCTTGAGGACCCTGTTAGCACACCTGTCCTGTAACTATTCCAGTCAGTACAAATGAACTGAGAGCAACTGCAAGGTACAAGTGCTGATGCATCTACTTCATGTGGTTTACGCTTCACCCTTTGATCTTAATTTAAGTGATCTAGATAGTGTCAGCTTTGTTTATATTAAAAAGCCCAGTACTGAAAAGAAATCATTATGCTTACCTTTTTCACACTGGAACAGTTGGATTGCAGCTGATGTTTTAGGGCATCTCTAGTTCTGCAGTCACATTTAGAATTGCTTAATATCATGCTCTAACTAATAACCTTTATCTTCCAAAGTACAATTAATCTTTCAGTAGGTGAATGTCTTTAAAGTCTTCTCCCCACTGTTACGTTACCCTTTTCATTAAGGTCTTCAGTTTCACTTTCCTTAGACAGATATTTCCCTTCTGAAAAAATAGTGTGCATGTAGTTCACTCCTATTAGGAGCTGCTAAATGAACAATATAACTTGCTTGACACAGACAGAAAACAAGATTCAAAGTTCTAATGAAAACTTCTGCTCTCATCAGTGACAATGATTTATTTTGCTGGTTTTCACTTACTCAGTTTTATGAAACATGGAAATATCCTAGTTGCTGAAGATCTTTAAAATTCAGTAATTAAAATTCAGTAATTAAAAATAAAATTTAAATGTTTTTCTATATTTAATTGTATACTTCCTCTTTTTTTATGGTCAGGTTTTGGTTAAATAATGATAAACTGACTTTAAGACTTGAAAATTTAGCAGCAATTACTGCCAAGTTAACCTGACAGCTTCAAGTGTCTTTTCCAATGAACTTTGGCCACCTTCTCTTTGTCACTGCCACCCATCTGATTTTCACATTGCTTAAAAAATTACTTTTTTTTTTGTACTTTCTTCATTCCTGTTTCTTATGTCATGTTTCTCCCTTTTCCCTGTTTTCTCTCTCCCTTTTGAAAGCTACATATTAGCGTTATTGTTTTGTGATCTGTTAGTTGTTTTAGGATGTTGAATGATTTATGCAGTGTTTATATACATTTTGATATAGAAGCTCAGAGAATGACCATTACAACTGCTAAAAAATATTTAAAACTCTGATTCCACACTTCGTATACATACTTTAAAAACCTTTTATGTGACTCAGAATACAATTGAGGTCAACAGCCACATGTGCCAGCAGATGCTAAAGATGAAAGTACAAACAGTGATGTAATATCAGACTTCAGTGTCCAGATGATTAACCTGTTTCAGTCACTAGTAAAAGCATTTCTTAAAACCAGTAAGTAAAATGTTGCAGTTGCTAAATGAGATTGTTAAAGAAATAACTACATTTCATTGCCTGGATTTAAATTATGCAGATGAATAGGAAACCTATCTGAATGTATAGATTAAGCAAAGATGTGAAAAGCTGAAGCTGTGATTTTTGGTTTGAACCAAAAGAATCAGTTCAGAACTGAAAATAGAGCTAGGAATTGCCAACCTAGAGTCAGATCTGTATTTGTGGAGGAGAATATCTAATGATATAAAGTAAAACAGGCAGCAAAAGCAAGCTATAGATGAACTTGTCAGGCTGTGTTTGAATGTAGAGAACACAGTCATTCTGAGTTTTAGGGTAACGGAGAGTAGCAGACTGATACAAGATTAAACAAAAACACTGGATGGATCATTGGAAAAGAATCTGAGTAGACAATTTCTCTAGAAGCCTGTATACTAAAAGAAACTCCTAACCTTTTTGAAGGGACTTAGAGGATAGAGATCTATCTCTCTTAATTTCATCTGTATTAAGTGCATTTAGAGAAGCTGTCTCTTGGTTCATGCACAGCCACACGTTCAGTGAAACAGTGACCAAGTAAGCAGAATGACCTGTTTTGAAGTGGAGCAACGCTATTTTTTTATGTGATATTACTGTGTAACATGTGGTGTCACCTTTTAGGGGATATAACTGTTGGAGGACTTGATCTCCTGGAATCCTTTCTGTTGGGAACAGATGAATCTTTGACAGCGATGTTTATCTTCCTTCTCTTTTAACTTGTTTAGTTAACTAACTTGAAGAGATTTTGAGTGCTACAAGTTGGAGAAATCCATATACTTTGGGCAGTGCATTTTTTCTGTGGTGTTCTGTAATTGTGACATAATGATAAAGAGGTGTCTTCCCCCTACCCCTGCCAAAAAAAAAAAAAAACCCAAAAGTTTCATAAGGATAAAATTCCATCCTCAGCTGGGCTAATAGCGTATTCTTTTCACTACATGACTAAATATGTTTTAGAAAATTGTGACAGAAATGTAGGGAAACTAATGAGGACCTGAAAATTTCATTTTTACTTCTCTAGTTCATAAATTATGGAAGCCTTATTGAAAATTAGTTGTGACTGAAGATGAATCTCAGAGCTGGAAAAAAAGAGTTTAGTGCTGTCAGCATGCCATATAGTTGTAGTACTACATGCACAGTTATAAACACAACAGAAAGTTCTATTTAAAATGGAAAGCTTCTAAAACATCCCAGAAACTCAGAGCTGACTAATGACAAAGGAAATAGCTGCTTTTTTTTGAAAGACCCAAAATATATTCTGTAAACAAACCCTCCAGAATACATTTTAGACATCTCAAGAATGACTTTTGCATTTGAACTTTGAAGTCTATGTCTTCAGAAATAACTGAGCTACATACTGGTTTTGTGACACTGTCAGAAAAGAATATTAGGTTACTTCACAGACTTACCTTGTAATGTGGACTAGAATTTGCTTTTCTGAGTCTGGTGCTGTATCCCAGCATACATACTTTTGTATTATTTTTTACTGGGCAAAACTGTTCAGTTGTCGTTGTGTAGTACATAGAAATGAGCCTTCATATAAAGTCTGAATTTGAAGGATTTTAGCTACCATGTGTAATGACAGTTACTTCCCATTGAATAAGAAGAGTAATTTATTTGTTCCTAAATTTTCCAGTGACATGAAAACTCTTAAAACCATTTTATTGATATCTACATCTGAAGATAGTGGTAGTTAGGAATATGACAACAGGGCATGATAAATCAAAATTATCTTTAATGCTATGTTATTGAGGAAGAAAAGCTGCTAGAACTAAAGCATTTCACTCATTTTGACTCATTATATTTCAAGTTTAATACTGTCTAATACTGAAGAAAATATGCCTTTACACTTGCAGTTGGTCAGGCAACAAGAATGAAGTAACTGATGGGACAGCATTTTGCTTCCTTTGTGTTTTGAAACTAAAGCAGCTCTTAGGTTTTCAATAAGATATAAATGGTGTTGGGTTAATGTTGGGCAAAGGGGAAGGAATTTTAAATGGGTCAGCTGGTTACTTTGGAGATGCAAGATTTTTAGCATTAGGTTTTGTTCATTTTGTTTTATGCAGAAGCCTTCATTCAACCACAAATGTTAAATGTATTAGTATATTAAATGTATTAAGTGTATTAGTATATTAAAGATATTTAATGTCAAGACATACATGGCTTTATAGTGTTTGAAAAAACTGCTGTTTGTGTGTCCAGAGAAGTGAGTGTCCTGACAGTAACGTAACAATCTGATACTTCTTTAGATAGTGACCAGAGGATGTGAAACCACAGAAATGACCCTTCGGAGGAATGGGTTGGGCCAACTTGGATTCCATGTGAACTTTGAAGGGATAGTGGCAGATGTGGAGCCCTTTGGTTTTGCATGGAAGGCAGGCCTACGGCAAGGGAGCCGCCTGGTTGAGATCTGTAAAGTGGCTGTGGCAACTTTGACTCATGAACAAATGATTGACCTATTACGTACATCAGTGACAGTAAAAGTTGTGATTATTCAACCACATGAGGATGGAGCACCTAGAAGGTAACAGGCAACAGTTCTCAATGTGATTTTTGTATCTGTTTGTTTGGGTTTTTTCCCTGTTGGGGAACGATAGCTCTCTTCTTGGTGGCCTTCAGGAAACGGATATTCTCTCTCATATTTGTTGATAATATTATTGAGAGTCTTAGAGCAATCTTTTCCCCAAAACATCTATTGGCTTGTAATAGAAGACAAAATGGGATCATGTAGGAATTTTAATGGGAAATTTACTTTTATATGGCTTTTAAAAAGTAAAAAGTAAACTTCAGTACATCATGACTGAGCTGTTACAAAAACTGATGTGACTTCTTTCACAAGGGAATTTTATATTTTAATACTAAACCTGAAAATTGGGAATTCTTCTCTGGAAACTGTACATTCTATGTCTTTGATGTTTCTCTTGACTCCCAAGTATTAAAAAGGATTTAGTTTATTTTTTCTCATGTTGAAATTTTAACAGAAGAGTGGAATGCTGTGTTCTGGGCATATATGGTACCAAGTCTTAAGAGTCCTCCTGATTTCCTACAGATAGCTAATTTAGTCCAATTAAATAATGAATTACATCAATTAAATCATCAATTAAAGCAAAGAAGTCGTGCTGCAGTATGAAATAAATGCTCACATACTCAGGAAAAGACTGTGATAAAGATTATTATAGTGGCTACGCCATTGTTTTCAGGGATGAAATGCAGTTTTCTTTTGTCAGAGTTTCTTTTTTGGTGGTAAAAAGATTTTTGCTCTTCTCTTCATTTTTGAATATTATGAAGTAGAGAAGCAGTAGGGAAAAAATAAAACTTCATAATAATCTGACTTTCTCTCATACCTTGTCTAGGAATTGTTAATTTGGCTTTTTCTAAATGAGAGCTATACCAGACTAAATTGAATTACTTGTCTTCTTGCAGAAGGCCAACTTTAAATCTCTTGTTGATTTTTAATTTAACAGAAAAAACATTAGATGTGTTGCTTTTGGCAAGACAACAAGCCATAAAATTTTACGTAGCGTGCAGCACTATGAAGTTGCTGCCAACTGTACACGAATACTGTTTAATTGGTGGCAATTCTCCAAGTAGTCATTGGCCTGATGAATGACAGAGAAGTGCCCTCCCCTGCCTCAACCTGCATGTCGATGCATTGCATTCCTTTCTGAATGGCTGTGAATACCACCGTTTTGCTTAGTTGGATAGAATTTGCAATTAAGCCTCTCTTTGCTTAGCTTTGCTATTCTCACCATCTGCTTCTGGGTATGAATTTTCACTGACTTGTTTGGTATACATTTCCAAGCTGTTTACAGAATACAAGCCTAATGAGCCGATCCTATTATATTGAAGGTAGAAATGTGTATTTTACAGGACCTGATGAAAAAATTTATATTATATGGATTGTTTATATCTTCTTTGATGTATTTTTTTAGAAATAAAATGATAAAATCCCAAATCAGTGTGAAACATGGCACTCGATCTATGTGTGGGAAGAGTTTTAACTGAGTGCTGCCAAACTGGGAAAAACCTGCAAAAGCTGTTCTTGTTTATAACTTTTTTTTTTTTTTTCATTTTTAAAACTGTGTGACTAATTACTGAGGAAGGTGAATTTTTTAAACTATGCTTTGGTGTTTTTTGGTTTTTTAGAATAGAAACATTTACATGTAAGTTCTTTTCAACTTCATTTCTCTAGTATAAAAAAAGAAATCTTCATTAATGCCTCCTCAAATATTGATTTCTCACTGAAACAGAAAGTTCCTCATTTTCCCTTTTATATCTCCAAAATGTGATTAGTGCTTTTGATTGCTCAACCTGGAAGGGATCTGATATCCAGAGTTTTGAGTTTACCTTTTCTCAATGTTTATAATCTAAACAGAGCAGGCAGAAAGCAATATAGGTATCAGGTGACAAGACTGAGAGTTTCAGTTGACAAACATGACCTATGAATGATATTGTTTGTAAAATATGTTAATGAGCAGGGGAATGAGAAGGCAGGAAAGCATAAATTACCAGAGATATGGAGAAGGATTTGCACAAGTTTTAACTAGTAAGTAGCTGTGATCATCTATCTCCCTGTCTCCTACTCAACTGGTTCTTAGTCATATGCAATGTCTTATCATGCAGAATCACAGAAACATAGAATAGTTGAGGTTGTAAGTGTCCTGTGAAGATTATTGAATCCAACCTCATTGCTCAAAGCAAGGTCAACTAGAGTAAATTACTCAGGGACATTTCAATGGGCTTTTAATATCTCCAAGGATTGTAGCTACAGCTGTAGCTACAGTGCTAGTGTTTGGTCATTCTTACAGCAACAAGTGTTTTTCCTTATACTTAAATGGAATTTCCTGTATTTCAGTTTGTGCACTTTGCCTCTGTGCTTTTGCTAAAGACAACTCTGAGGAGTCTTACTCTGTCTTCTTTTCTCCCTATCTCCCCATCAGGTATTTTTACACGTTGCTAAGATCCCTCCTGAGCCTTCTTTTTCCCAGGGTGAATAATCCCAGCGCTCTCAGCCTCCTCTTGTGTTTCAGATACTCTGATCCCTTAATCATCTTTGTAGCTCTTTGCTGCACTTGCTCCCATATGTTCATGTCTCTCTTGTACTCTAGTATGAAGTTTACCCAGAAATATACAGACGGTAGCTTTGAATGTCAAACAGGAGTATCTGGAGAAATAGAGTCCATTTCACCTTCATTTGACAAGAAACGTCAAATGTCTTTGGAAAGTATGTCTTTGGAGAATCTATGCATGGCTGTATAGGATAGAATCAAGACTCTGAGTGATTCTCAACAGATTTTTGTGAGCAACAGTTAAGGCCAGCTCATCAGGGGAGAACTTTTTTACTGTCAAGTAGCTCTAATAATTATCAAATAACACTCAAAACAGACATACAGATATTTCCTGTGAAGCTGGGGGTCCATTAATCCTTGATTTACATGCTGCACATGTCTAGAAGAATGATGGTTCAAAATCAGGAAAAAGCTTCACATAATTATTGCTTTCATTCACATCTGATTTTAGATATTTTCTTCTAAGAAATGGCACTTCAGTCTGTCTGACATATGTAGAAGAGTAGATTTGGAGGCTGAAATAAGTACCTTGAAAGTTTGATCTGGCAATTGACTTTTCTCTGTATTTCAGCCTTTTTTTCTCTGGGTAGATACTGGTACTTTATAAAAAACTTGTATTTTAAATGCCGTAATCTGGGGTATCAAATTCAGGAATTAGATCTTTGTCCACAGTGCAAAGTTATAAATATATTAATCTTTGTTTCTACAGGAATCAGTTGCTTTAAAAATTGACATGCATTTACAATAATACAATTAATATTTTAGAAAAAAAAATCATAGTTTCATGAAAACATGCTCGTGTATCATTTTGTTAAGGTCTGTCATATACTGAGATAATAGCTGATTTTTACTGCTTCAAAAGTAGTTTCTGCTTAGCTCTGTATGCTTGGTTTTAGTCTCTTTATGTTGCTTGTTAGCACTGGTTCCTTGCTGTGATCAAATTCTGAAGTGAGTTTACACAGATTGGACATGAGTGCTGTAGAGTGCCTTGGGAATTACACCCATCAAATGAAAATGAGTTTCAAGTGTGCAAGGGTATTTCCAAAGCTGTCCCTGTCCCTTGGGCAAGTATCAGCTGAAGTGGAGATAGTTAATCAAGTCCTTAACTTGATTTTTTTTTTTTTCTATGTTAGCTTAAGCACAAATCATCCTCAGTCCACCAGTCCTTTATTTTTTAAAAGAAAACCAACAAAGTGTAAGTGTGCATACACTGAGAACATTAGTAATGAACTATTAAAAGTGAATTTATTTTTTGCTGCAAACTTGTGTTAATTTATCTCGGCTTGAAAAATAAATTATTTGAAATGTTGAAGGTGCTTACAGAGGAAAATTCTGCTCAATCAATGTGTTCCATTACTTACTGTAGTTCCTTCTACCTATAGTCTTGATAGCAGTATGTGCAAAAGCAATCATGGAATAAGGCCTTTCATTTTGTATTCTGTTAAATTACTAAACCTGAGAAAAAGCTCCTGCTGTTTTCAGTTTGCTCCAGCAATTACATAATGATGCATAAGTTCAGAAATCATCATTATTTGCATGGCACCAGGCTGATACTTAGCTAGAAAGAAGAAACTGCTCTTTGTAACATAAATTCTTTAAATTACAAAGCAGTATTAGAACAAACATGCTGGTCATTGTATTTAGATGTGAATAAATATCCTTGTGTCATATTTGTTTCTATGCTATGTCTTTCCTTTCAGAATTGTTGATTTGTACTTCTGTTGTTAATATTACCTCATACTGAAGTGCAGTAGCTAGAATTGTTCACATTTTAACAAAAGAATAATTATGTTAATTCTAATTTGCTTTCACTGGTGGAATTGCACTAATGCTCAAGGACACTATATCCTTAATCAATCAAATCCAATCAAGGAATTCAAGTACTTCTAAATCCATTTTAAACTGTAGATTTTGCTAGAATCTTACTTGCTTACACTGAAATTTAGGTATCTGTCTTAGGTCAACTACCATTATATATAAACAGAAATTTCATAAGCAGTTCCTAAGAAACAATTTCTAGAAAGTTCAGAAAATAATGAAAATTTCAGGGATGAGGGAGAAACAGAACCTCAACTATAATCACATGGTAGTAGTTTCCACATGGTCTGAACTAGTAACAGACTTCCTTTCTGGCTGTTGTAGGTAATTTTGAAACTGCAAATATTTTAGTAACTACGACTGAAGCTGATGTGGGCCATTATTAAGTACTACAGCATTTCTTTTGAGGTTGTTTTGGTCTCTTGAACTCTGTGAACTTTTTCTTACAAATGAAATAGGTGTAAAGGCTTTCTGTGTTCTCCAGTCCTGACACTTGGTCTTTTTAAATGATTGGGATCTTATCAGACAATTGTGTTTCTAGGGCTTTTTTAGGCTAACAGGTAACCAGCAGAATATAGAATATTTGGAAAAACACCTTCTCCTAAAACCATTTTCCATAAGCTGGTGGGATAGTTCATAGGCCCTTGAAGTTAGTTTTTTGTAGGTCTGGAAGGTGGATGTGTGTGCATGTTTGTTTTTTGGTTTTTTGTTGGGTTTTATTTGTGTGTCTTTTGTAATTACGCCTTGTGAGCTAGAAGGAAGTTGGGTGTGGAGTTGCTGTCAGGAAAGTGCCAGATTAACAACACTTGAAGAGGGTTAAAGCAGAAAAACCTGAAATTGAACTTTTGGTTGTATAATTTGGATGTACGAAATCTTTTAATTGCCACCGTTACTAACCTAAGACTACAAATACCTGAAAACTCTAGATTATTATTATAATAGCGGTAACTGAAAGAACTACCCCTAAGAAAATATAATTATATGAATTGAAAACGATATCATTTGCAAAAGTTAATCCTCTCTACCCAACAAAAAAAATGAAATGGTAAAAAATGCTTAACTTTCTTTAGTCAGAATTACTGTAGCTTTTACAACATTATGTACTACTTACAACATTATTAGATCCAGGGAATGAGACACCTGAACTGTGATGTAGCCTGATGGAGATTGTTGGCAAAAGCAAACTCTGTCAAAACTCTGATTAACACCAAAGATTTTAAACTAGGCTGGTACATTTTAAGTGCAAGTCCTAGCAGAAGGACAAATGTCACAGTAAGACCTTTTGGCTGTCCCCTTCACTGTGAAATCCCTGCCACTCAACAACAGAGTTTAGGCATAAGGTATGGGCTGCCCTTTTCCCTGTCTTTAATATATCATGTACCATGTCCTTTGTCTCTTCTCTAAATAACCAAAACATAATGATTTTCTTCTGCATAAAAGACTTTTTTTATTATTAAAAAAATATATAATGTTTTCTCTCACTTTTAATATTTTTTTTGAGCTGTCTTTCCTGTATAGCTTCAAATAAAAGTGTATGTAAACTTGGCTTTTGCCAATATAAACAACTTGCACTTTAACATCTTTCCTGAAATTCAGTTATACATAAGAGAGTAAGGCTAAGAAGGTAGCATTGTTGTAATTCTTGGGAAGCTGAAACATCATTGTACAAGCATCTTTTTCTATTTTGATTTGCGCTAGAACAAAGGAATACCTAGGCAATATTTGTAACATATGGTCTCCACCTAGAAATAGTCTAAGAAAAGAACAATAACCTAAAAAAGTTACAAAGTTGAAAACAATTCTTTGATACCTATCATATTTCTCATCCAAGTAAAAAGTCTTTGAGTTTTTATTACCTTTAGTTATGAATGAACTCATAGCAGGAGTTAAGTTTATAATTGCTAAGCTTTATTATGTGTACAGTTGTTACAGTCAAGCAGAAAAAAACCCTCAAAAATGCCAGGCAAAGATCCAATTGTCTCTAAAGAAAGATGTAAATAGGAATTCCAGAGTCTTGTTTTTCTTCTGTTTTGGCTTTTATTTTTCCCCTCTCTGTTATCCACCATGATTGGAAAAAAACAAAAGAACCACATAGTTTTGACATTTGGAAGCTTAATGTATTGCCTACTAAATTCTGGGGTATCAAAGTTTTTCATTGTAAATAATTTGAGGTATGTGTGCCTCCTATTACATAAAACATTTTTTAGGATCCATTTTTGTTGTGTCTTGGATGGAATGCATATCTCTGTAGAAATCACTGCAAGTGATTTGATCTACGTTTTTGCAAACCTTCTGGGTTCAAGGAATAATAGGATAATTCAGGTTGGAAAGGACCACGGGGGATTATCTGGTTCAACCTTCTGCTCAAAACAGAGGTAGCTATTAGGTCAAGCCACATTATTCAGGGCTTTATCCAGTCAGCGATTCAAAATCTCCAGGGATAGAGACTGCATAACCTCTCCCTGGGAAACATAATCTGCTTGGTTTTCTTTGATGAGGATCATTTGTGTTTTCCTGTGTCTCCTAATGTGTGGTCTTATTCCTAATCTTGGCTCTCCAGTATCTGAAACACTACTTCAAAATCGGGATTCATTCTGAACTTGGTCCTTTCATTGCTGAAAGACTTAGATCTCCATCTGGTACTGTTCCTCCTTCTTTGTTTGTCCTCTCTGTTACTCAACATTTCAATTTCCTAACTTGGAGCATAATAGAACTTTTACATCCCTGACACTGTTTTTATCAACTCTTCTTCACCTTAAAATCTTAGGGTGAATTTTGAAGGCTTTTCTCTTTAATGTCACAAAAATCTTTTCTACTTAGCTATTTTTCCCAGTGATTCTTCTTTCTTGCCAAGCCTTTATTCCCTATAATTGTTGTCTTTTGATGTACCAGTTTTCTCATTCACTACAATTTGGAAATGTGACTTGCTCTGCTTGTGTCCTAGTTTCCATCAGCAGAGACTACAAGGGTTGTTACTGTCTTACTGATCATACAAGTAAGCCAAACACCCTTGTTGTTGTGGACTTTTTTCTCCTCTTTTATTCCCAACTATCTCCTTTCATCCAACCTCCTATCTGTATTTCTCTTGTCTTTCTCATACAGTAAGGATGTAGAGGCTCTTAGAAAGCCTCTAAATTGTCAGCTTACCAACACGGATATTCTGTTTAAAACTGAATAGTAACAAACATCAAAAGAACAATGAGTCTTCCTTCCAAAAAAAGGGATCGTCTTTTTCAACTCTTCAGCTCTATGAAGGGACTGCCAGAAACTTATCATTCCCCTTAAATGGCAAGTGATAAAGTGGGCAGCAGCCTTATCTGAGGTACATATACATATATATATATGTGTGTGTATATATATATATCCTGCTGTGAAATTCTTTTAAAGTAGAACCAATTTACTGTTTTTCAAATGACATCTTTTTCTTTTTTGATGCAATGTGACTACTAGTAATATGTTTCTGAGATGTCAGAAATTATTTTTTTTTTGTCTTGACTTTTTGACCAAAGTTCTCATAGACCATTTGAGTCTCACCCAATGTCTTGAACTTGTGCTGTAGTTGATACAGGGAGTCAGTGGAGTTGGGAGGTTACCTCCAGACATACTTCAGAGTGTCAGAAAAGGGAAAATGTATGTATGTCTTATTTTACTACATGGTGAGTCTAAGCAAAACTAAGCTATTAAATTCTGCTTTTCAGTGAAAATTATGTGAAATTAATCTATGTGTTTGTGAATTTAATATATTGTATGATGGGTGCTCAGTCTCATCAGCCATGATTATTTCTCTATCCCTACATACCCCTCAGTGATTCAGATCTGTGATACTTGAACTAAAGTTGAATTGTAACCAGTTCGTTTAGTTTTGTTAGTACCCTAACAAATTGTTCATCATGCATGAAATCAGTTGGTAGATGGGGTTAAAATACCCAGTAGTTGATAGCGTTAGGACAGAAAGGAAAAGGCAGCTTTTTGTGTAGTTATCAAGGTTGCAAACTGATGATGTTGGTATATGAAAGATTCTAACTTTTCCATGGAGATAAACATTTACCTTTTTAAACTATCATCCCTACCTAATGTAGGCCCTTTTCAGAGCCTTTTACAGAACCTTTATATGGAATCTTAAGCAAACCTTTCAATATTAATTTAATATAGCTTTGAAAATTTAATGGACTGCTTGATAATTGTTTCGAAACATAATGCTCCTTGCAGTAACATTAGATTATTGCAGATTTTTATAGTGGGCTCTTAAATTTTAATATGCAGTCATGACCTGCTAGCTGTATCTCAGAGTCATGTTCTGTGTAATTGCAGAGGTTTTATTAACCAAAGTTTTAGTAGAATAATATGGCTCTTGAAGCAAAGATATTGGTAGGAGTCTGTGCTTTATGTTGAAGGATTGATTTAATTAATGGCACACTATAGTGAAGGACAGGAAGTGCTGTCATTTCTGATATGTGATTAAGACTTTGTCTTACTTGATAAATAACATGAGTCTGGTTTTCAAAATGTTATACTTATTATAATTGGGAAAAATGTTTGATATCCTATAATTGTTTAATGTAAGTGTAAATATCTTAAGACAATAAAACATATTTTTTTCTTTACATTTTCTCAAACTGATTTTTTAAAACAGTTAAAATACTTTATAAAGCTATCATTCAATACCAGTGCCAATGTATATTATTCATCCAATGGAATAAGTAACAATTTTATAAATAGCAGTTAGATAACAGTCAAAATAAATATTTAATAGGAAATTGCATTTCATTTTGTGGCGGGGTTTTTTTGGTTGGTTTTTTTTTTGCTTGTTGTTGTGTTTTGGTTTGGTTTGTTTAGGTTTTTTTGGCTGTTTTTTTGGTTTGTTGGGGTTTTTTTTATGCAAAATAACTTGCAGTTGGATCCATAGCAGGAAGTGGGAGTGGTTTGCAGGCATGAAGTAATTGATTCTCTTTGTTTCTGATTTAGGAGGTAGCTGCAATTGTGACCTTGCATATCTCAGTATACTGCAGTAACTGGTCTTTAGGCAGTGCCTGTGAAGCAGTGAAGCCTAATTTTCATGTAGAAGTTGAACTGATTTTTTTGGCACTTTTATATTATTTAAAAAAAAAAAAAAAAAGTTTACATGACAGGAAGCCATAGGAAGTGGATCCATTTTAACAATGGGCATTTTGTGGGGGCCCTTTACAACAGTGCAGTTGGGGCTCCGTTTTGACTTTAAATGTAACATTGTTAGATTTTTATAGTGATTTGAAATAGTATTGTTTTGTAAGCCTTTTTTTTTTTTTTTTTTTTTTACGGGAACGGTGTCCTGGATCATTTTTTCATTTGTCAGAGGAATACATTTTCAGGATGTAAACAAACCCAAAATTTTACAAAATTTTAGATTCTTACTCTTTACAGGAAAGCTTTTGTTTGCTATTTTTATATCATGTTTTAGTTATGTAGTTAGGAAGCTGAGCGAAACTAAATAGTGGTAACAAACCCTTTTGCCTTCAAAACTTACGGCTATTTTTGCAGCACTTGAATTACTTCATGGGGCATATCTAATAAGGGATACAATGACAATTAAATGCTGTAACTTTCTCAATTACAAAGATAAACTGTGAAATTGATATCTTAATAATAAAAATTGGGAAGGGGATGGGTTGCTTCTAACACTTAAGGTCTATAGGAATGAAGGTGGGGGTGAAACAATACTAAGAAATCAGCAGCAGGATTAAAATAGTAGCCTATATAATTGTTCAGCTTCCTAGTCCAGTAATGACAAACTGTGTATGTATGACCACATGAAAAATTTATCCAGTGTGGTAAACTAATATTAACCTTGCTGTATCATCTGTGCATTCTTTATTCTCTTTGGTTTTTATATAAAGTTTTATGAAAGTCTTTAATTCATTAATCAATCTTAGGTTATTTTTTCCTTGAAGAACTTTCTGTGTTCACATAACATGGACCTGCTCTAGAAATGAATCAAGGTTATATTACTAGAGACTGTTGCCTCCTACACCTTGGTCTTGTTGCAGGCAGTGAATGAGGCAGGGAATGTTGTGGTTTTGGGATGTAAGCAGTTGAATATTGCACCGAAGAAAGGTATTCTATGTATGCTTCAGCAGTAGAAGTGGGTGCATAATTCTGTGCAATTTACTTAACTTGGACTTTCCATAGTGTTCCTCATTCTAAAAGCCCAACCTGTGTTTTGTGATTTTCACAAGTGTGAAACAATTTTTAAAAATAGATACATGAACTGAGGTTTTTTTAGAGTGGTGGTCTGAATAACAGTGGCATTTTCAGAATGGGGAGAACAGTATAAATATATCAAATTGATCTTCTGAAATTAATTAATTTTATAACACTGCTTTTTCTGTAGCTCCATTCCTTGTCTGTGGGAGGAGATTATTGAGGTTGTCTTACCTCCACAGGGAAGCTAAAACCAGAAAATCTATATTGTGAAATTCTTTGATGTGTCTATCATGTCTAGCTATGATTTATCAGCAGAGTTTGCACATCAGATTTTACTGGTGCTGTTAATACTATATTTCTGATCGAGGAACAACCTTAAAAAAACAAAAATTATGACTTCTGTTTAGGAACATTATACTGACCCCTCTTCAACTCATCTTCATCATGGTGTCTCCTACCCTACATTGGTTACTAATCTCCACTCTCAATGCTTTGTCCTTTTTATTTTATTGTTCTCTATTTGCCTCTTTCATATGTTTAACCCTTCGGGCACAGGAATTTCTGTATGAGAATTTATATAATTTACTTGAACTGCACGTTTGTGTTAATTCATTTGTTCCAAAACATTTTCAGGATTAAGATTGTAGACACTTTACATGCACTATTGAGCTTTCTTGGGGTGATTTAAAATTAGTTGGAAATGGTGAATATTGAGTTTTCAGCAAAAGCAAAGCTCAAACAAGACTCAGTTCGAGGGATAGAGCAGAATTGTAGCTGAGACGGAAGCAATTTTTCACAATTTCTTGCTTAATGCATTGCATTGGAATTATTTTGGGTGATTTCTTTATAGATGTTTATGTAGTATGCACTGCCTATCAGACAAATATTGGAGACAGTATGTGGGAATATAAGATATCTGCAATGATAATCAGTGCTGGCTTAAAGTGGGTGTGGAGCTTCTGTTAACTAATTTCTGAAACAGTAACCCCTTAAATCAAGTCCAGTCTGAGTTTACAGCAAATAGCCCACACGGATATCCGAGATGGATGTTTTGGGGAACACAGTCACTACTTTTAGCTGAGTTTACACTTCTGGGAATATTGTTAGTATTTAACCACACTGTAAGCTTCAAGCAGAGGTTGTAAGCCAGTCTGTTTCTGATTTGTCTCTTCCTTCCACTTCCCCATTTCTGTTCCAGACATAGAAACCCCCAGGAAGAGAGACATCAGAAAGTATACTTTGAAAGCAAATAGAAAAATATTTAGATGCCACTTAATCATTTACATCACAGTGTACATGTTGTGTCATTCGGTGGGGACAAGGTGCGGTTCTAAATGAAAATTCTCAATACCACTAAGAAACATTTAATTTGCTGCAAAGCAACAAACCTGTTTTGTAATTTTGGATATGTACATTTCTGCATTAAGAAATCATCTGTATTTATGAAAAGTAAACAAACTAAAGCTGTTCTGGAAGAACTTGATGTTTCTGACTTCCAAATGCTTTGTTCCTACTTGGTTTTATTATGTAAAATTCAAGCTGCAAGTTAATTTATAAAAGCTTAATATTTTCTCCTTTTTGAATGGAAAGGAGAGAGGCTAAAAACCTTTGAGCACATGAGAGCAAATCCTTTATTTTGAAATGTTTCCTACCTGGTTGGCGCGATGGTTTCGAAGCATTTGAAGGGTTGAACAATGCTATATGAACACCTTTGGGCACCCGGAAGAAAAATATGCCTTGACTTCTGACTGTAGAATGCAAGACTTCTTTTTCTGTTCCTTCCAGTGAGACTGATTAGCATTTTATTTGTCCCACAGGGGTTGTTCAGAACTTTGTCGTATACCCATGGTGGAATACAAACTTGACAGTGAAGGCACCCCATGTGAGTATAAAACCCCTTTCAGAAGGAATACCACTTGGCATCGGGTGCCGACTCCCGCTGGGCAGCCTCTCTCTCGTGCCTCTCCAATCCTAGGAACATCTGACAGACTGCAGTGCCAGCAGCTTCTCCAGCAGGCTCAGACAGCCATTCCTCGCAGCACTTCCTTTGATAGAAAACTGCCAGATGGTGCAAGGTAATATACTCTCTCTTTAATGCCTGTCATCTTCCTAATGTGCCTTACCTTTAGTTATCTCTTCTTTCTAGAACTTTTTATACTTATTTTTTTAAACCTTATGATGTTGAGTCTGAACAGTAATTTTATTTCTGAGGTTGCTAAAAGAGCATTCACTGAGCCCAGTTAGCTCTACTTGAAACAAGTGACTTTTGTTTGTGATGGCAGTGGACTCTGTTAAGGATCCTACTGCTGAGGACAGCTGACCTTTTCCCCTTAATCCCAAATCAATAAAGTGAGAAACTGCCTTGTGACTTCTTGATCTAAACAATGTCCTGTCCCTCACCTTTTGGGACCCTCTTTAAACAAATAATGAGTGTAAATAAAATGAACTCATCCCTTTAAAAATGAATTATTTAATCTCATTACTAAGCCATTGGCATAGTTTCAAAGGGTTCTGTAACTCATTACCAGTCCTTATGCTTTGCTTTGCTTTTAATTAAACAAAGCAGAGCTTCTGATTTGAATATGTAGCACCTCTTAGATGATGGGATGGTATCCTTAAATGTTAGCTCTGTTCTAATTTAATCATAATTCTTCATAATTTATTTTTGAACTTAAAAATTTGTAAATACATCTGACCTTTGAATTATTTAGAAAGAACATATGTCTTGAGCAGAACTCCTTGTCCTTATTGCTTGCAATTATTTCTGCTCATACCCTTTTTCCATGGGGTGATACAGGTCTAATTGCCAAGGTAAAAAAAAACCCTACACGATTAAAATACAAAATTGATATGAAAAATGTAGAATACTAGTCTTAAAAAAATAAATTTAAACATTTCTGGATGAAATAGCAGCATTTTCATTATTGCTATACTATCTTATTTAATAGAAGAGAATTAGTGACTCTGCATTGTTTGAAATATATGCAGATAATAGTAGTACATATTTGAAAAGATGTCTGTATCATGGTCTGGGGAAGGCAGATTCCCAGTTATGACCATCTGATCATTTGTATTCTCCATCTCCCCTACCCCCTTCCTCACCCCCTGAAAAAAGGAGAAATGTATTTCTGTAAGCATGTATATACCATTCTAGGACTTAAGCTTTTCCTAATGTCTTGTTAGTGAAATTCTTGGTAACAAGGAGATGATGCATCAAATGTCTAGAAACACCTCAGGTTTTATGGAGCTTTATTAAGCATACTGCATGCCTATAGAGAGAAAAAAAATGAAAGCTTTCTGACATACTACTTATTTTCGAAGGACTTCACAAACATAAGTTGTACTTCTCCTAACACTCAGTGAAGCATGTGAAAAAAATGCTAAGGCAGAGGCTGTCTCTTGTCATGAAGAAATTCCTGTAGTGCTTAAACAGAACAAGTGCAATGCAGAAGTGTTATTCTGAGGAAGACATGGTACAGAGTATAAATAATGAAAAAGAGAGAAAAACTAACTTTGACATGTGAATCCTGAAATATGGAAAAAAGGTACCTAATTGGCAAGGTCTTTCCACATGGGAAGAGGCATAGCTGATAGCTTGGCAGAGAGATGGGCTTAAAACAAAAGAGTTTGAAGTCAGGTGGATCAGTACTTGCCAGTAATCTTGCAAGGGTAAAAAAGTATACTCAGGCTAGGAAAATAACAGAAAGATTTTAGAGGGTCAGAGACCCATTATCAGTTTAGACAAATTGAAGAGTGCAGGCAGATTGATAAAACTGGAAAGTGATAGAAACTTACCTGAAAATGAGCTAACATTGATAAATCAGTGATAAAGTAATTGTTTTTTTAGAGACAAAAAGAGGAAGCCACAACAGAAGAGTGGACTATAGTAAAAGATTGAAGCAGCAACGGTTCAACTACTGTGACATGTAACAGTTAGGTGCCCTAACATGAATTTAAAAAGTGGGAGCTGAGCACCTATGCTCCCATTACAGTTCTTAAGGAAAGCTACGCACTTTGAGAAGACAATCCAAACGTTTTGTGTCAATCAAGGAGTTTCCTCTAATTAATCACTAAGAAATACAAGGATATTCCTGAGCTCTACTCCTGTTTTTACAAAATGCCTAATTCTGCGACAGCTGTTCATAACAAGTTCCTAAGAGTGAAGCTTCAGACTCACTCTTCTGGGGTTTTTGTGCACCAAGAGGTCTCTGTGTACCTTAGTTCTTGAATCACACTTGTAGGTGAGTGCATCCTTTCACCTGGAGTCAGGAATCCATTCCTGAGAGCAGGCAGTTGCAGCTCTTCTGTAAAGAAACTATATGAGGCATTCGCTGACTAGATTTCTGTGATTCTCCTTTTGTAGTCACCTTTGGCTTAGTAGCTAGACACTAGTCCAGCAAATGTGAGGCTCAGGAACTAGACATTTTCAGCCTGTGATAGTACAAACCAGTGTCCCAGTTTTGAGGACAGTGTCCTAAACATCAGTCTGAAGGCTGGAATCTTACCCATTCCTTAATGCTGGTTCACGTAGTCTGTGCAAGAAATGAGGAGTTCTTGGTAGTAAAAAACAAGAACATGCAACTGAATAAACCACAGCCTGTCGACTATTTCAGTTGATTGAGAGAGGTTTAGTCCTACCAACACTTATCAGAGAGAGACATGCTGAAAAATTAGACACTATACTATCCACTTCCTGTATATGTGTTTGGCTGTTGGACATAATATAACAGCTAATGTCTTTAAATTTTTTAAACTGAACAGTAAAGTTGCCTATCGAATGTGATGTCCTTGGGACTGTTGCACATAAATTCAAAGCTACCTTTTCTCTGAGTACAGGCATTCATTTCTAAATATAGCTTAAAAAAATAACAAAAACTCATTGTGAAAAAATAAAAAGAAAGAAAATAGAGAGAATTCAAGGTAATGTCACTGATGGAAATTCTTTTGTATTGTATGGACTGATACACACAGAAGGAAGGATAGGCAGGTGATTAAAACCAAACTTGAGCATTGCATTTCAACCATCTTGAAATCCAGGAAAAGTAATTAGTCATTGTTAAGACATGAGGCTCAAAAGTTTAAATAATAATTACAAAGTAATGCTATTAATGAAAATGTTTTCTTATTGCTTTTCTATGTCAAAGAATTAATAAAGTATTATCTCTTTTAAAGTACTAATTACTATGTTAAAAATTAGAATATATGCAAAGCAATTAACAATCATTCCTGATCCATCATGAGAGCTTCCCACATGTAAATTCAGAGACCTCATCCATCTTCTCTAACTCCTGTGTGTTCAGAAGTCCCATTTGTTTAGAAGTAAAGCTAGATATAAGGAAAATAGGATTTGGCACTTAGTCTTTCTCTTTTTTGTACCTTTTTAGATGTATATATATTAAGTAATATACTTTAAAAATACTTGTTTAACTTTTATGAAACTAAGATGTTAATTCCCAAAATTAATGCGTTCATACCACACCTGCATTATTTGTAAAAATTAATGTATTTTATAAAAGAAGCACAGCCCAGTTCTAATATGAAATCCCACAAAATACCTCAGTGCACTGTTACTGACTCTAGTCAACATTACAGAAGTTCTCCGAGCAACCAGTCCTCCTCCAGTGACCCAGGACCCAGTGGGTGCAGCCAGTGGAGACAGCAAGTGGGATATGATGGGTATTGGTGATACTTTTTAATTTCTTTTTTTCAATTTAAATTTTACTATAGCTCCCATGCATCTTCTTTCTGAAGCAAGATGTTCTATATCATGGATTTGTTTGTAAACTCTCAGTATATTTTAAGATGTACACATTTACTGATCTTTAATGTAACATGGATACCAATACAATTTTAAAGCCACATTGCTTAAACTTTTTGGGACCAAATTGTTATTTTACAATTCAGGTAAATAAAAACCAGTTCTTAGGTTTGCCTTCTCAGAAACAGGCCAAAAAACAGCTGGTAACTCAGAACAGGAATAAAATTGTAGTATCTCTTCCTTTTGCTTTAGCAGAAGGGTATTGGATTAAAAAATAATAATCTTTATGGTCTTTAAAGGATTTATTTGCTACTGTGCTTGTTCTGGCATCATCCATTCCCTAGCTTCTCTTATTAAAAAAGTAGCACTCTTTCAGAGGCCTCTTCTCCCTAAAAATCTGCTGCAAGATATACATGATTCTTTCACATCCCTGTTAACTCCTAGATGCTGAAGTTTCAGCAGTTAGCTATCTGTGTATAAAAGACCACCCTAATATACTGTCATTGAAATAAGAATATTATGAGGCATCTGTTCTAAATTACTTTAAATTTATCACTTTGTCCTATAAATATAGCTGCTGAAAACACTCCTGTTATAAAATGTTGAGCTAAGGCAGTATCTACATGGCATAATATAAAAGCATTCCAGACTTGCCACGTGGCTCTCAGAAGCTGCTTTTCAGAAAAAAATTGTGAATATTGAAAGCATCAGCTTGACCCCTTGTCTGTAAGCTTAATATTGCTTTGGCATGACTGTTTGGGGATAAGATATTCCATATAGCAGATATATATGCAGTATCCTAGAGCCTTCTCAGGGAATTTCAGAATAGTCACTGAAATCTCTGGCAGCTAAATAGATGCAAATAATTCATATAAAAGTTGAACCTTTTTTTTTGGCCAGTAAACACATGAAAATGCATCTTGTTTCATATTTCCAGCACAGTTAATTCTAATAGTAACCTTGGGTGTAGCGCGTTGCTTTGTGAAATAATTTAACCTTTGCAATACAATACAAAGCACTAGATCTGCTATGAGCTTATGTGTTCTGATTGTGAAAACCTGCAAAACTAGAGTTACTTTTTGTGGGCCTTAGTTCATAAAGCAGTTAAGTATACATTACCATAGTTCTCCATTGCAAAAACCTTTGGATATATAGCCCCAAGAATGCATTTCTTTTTAAAGTTCAGTGTCATCTTGGCCTGTTCACACTTAAGATCTAACAGTGTGCTGTTGAAAAAATGTCATCTAAATATTTGGAAATGTTACTGTACTTGCTTAGGGGGACTGATGATGATTGTTTAAACAAATCACTTAGAAAATATTTGCTTTGAAGAGTAAAAAGTGTTGTTGTTCATCATGCAAGTGGTTTTCTAGGAGAAAAAAAGCCAAAACAAAACAAAAGAAACAGCTTATTTTTCTGCTTACATTAAAAGGTGCCAGTCCCCTTTGCTCCATGACCACCACCAAGGTTCAGGCTCACTGGAGTGTGAAGGAGGCAGAGAACGTGAGGAAACTTTGGAAGGAACTAGACATTCTGGTAATAAAACCCACCATATCTTAAAAATAAATGTTCTTTTCAATGTGGTGCCTGTTGAAGTGCAGCCACCTTCTGATGTGTAGGCTTGATACACAAAGAGCACGTAATGTGACAGTGAAAGCAGGGACTGTTACAGGCAGTCTAACAGAATATGGTGTGGGCTATTTAGACACTACTTGGAACAAACTACTCCTGAACTTCAGAAACCCTCATGAATGATGAAAATGAAGATGATTAAGGGACTGGAACATCTTTCTTATGAGGAATGGCTGAGAGCCCTGGGGCTGTTTAGCCTAGAGAAAAGAAGACTGAGAAGGGATCTTACTAATGTTTACAAATATCTGAAGGGTGGGTATTAAGTGGTGCCCTGTGATAGGATGAGAGGTGATGGTCACAAGCTGAAACACAGGAAGTTCCACCTCAACATGAGGAAAAACTTCTTTACTGTGGGGGTGATGGAGCCCTGGAACTGGCTGCCCAGGGAGGTTGTGGAGTTTCCTTCTCTGGAGACTTTCAGTACCCACCCGGATCTGTTCCTGTGTGGCCTGCCCTATGCACTCCTTCTCTGGCAGGGGGTTTGGACTGGATGATCTCCAGAGGTCCCTTACAACCCCTACCATTCTATGATTCTATGAAAAGCAGGTTGAGCTTCATTTAATTATCATTAAAAAATGAGATCTTAGGAAATTCCTGAGAAGATATACATCTGTGATTCCAAAGAATGTACAGGTTTGAAACCTGATGCTAAGCCATGTGCGTTTTTTCTATGTACAATATACTCATCTTTTTAGCATTAAAAATTAAAACACAATTATTTATGGCAGAAACCAAGTGGCATGCACCATCGACCAAAGTCATGAGCTCCTACAAAGATCGGGCTTTGCAGAAAGAAGTCAGCGGCAAGGAGTCACCAAACAAACTTGCACATGTAAGTCTTTTACTTGGATGTTATTCAAAGCTCTAGAAAAAACCCAAAAGACCCCAAAACAATAAAATCCACCCTGGACTTAAATACACTGTTAAAGCACGTTTTAGTAATTTATGAACACCGCTGTGTGTTTGGGGAGGAAAAGTGTATGTTCACTCAGTTGTGGGGTGAATTGAGTATGTTAAACATACAGCGTGTTTACAAACTACAAACTCCAAGAGGGCTTGGGTCTGGAGTATTGAGGAGATAAAATGAGTGTAGTCTACACTCAGCTCTGTATTTACAGCCTCATTTACACAGGGTTGCTTAATTTGTGAATTAAATACAGATACCCTTTAAAAAAAACCAAAACTATATGCCATACTGTTTGTCATGTTGTGTCACATACCAGTATAGTATAATTATCAGTAAGTGCTATAAAAATGTAGTTTTCTATGTTTGGAATACTGAACAAATTTTTAGTCTACCTAGTTGAGTGCCTTGTCTTCAGTAATGGCAAAATCCTCAGTGACTGTGTGATGGAAAGTACACTAATGATATGCATGGTCTTTTTCTAATTTTTTGGGGGGGGGGAAGGGGGTTGGGGGTTGGATTTTTTTGTTATGTTTGTTTCATGGGAAAGCCTATTATATGTAGTAGGAATCTGTACACTATTTGTAGACTTACTGGTAAGAATACGAGGCTAGTTTCTCATCTAATATACACTGATAGTTTATGAGACTCTAGCTTGATACTTCTTGAAAAAAGAACTATCATATACAGACTCATGCTATAGAATTATGCAAATGGGCACAAAAATACTTTCTTTTACCTTAAGCCAAAGTTGTCAGGAATCTAGAATCAGTATGTATAAAAATAAGTATTAAACACAGCACTGATAGGAAAGTTAAGTGCTGAGTTTGCTTAACTTCATAGTTTTATGCTAATGGCACCTTTCATCCTTTCAGGATGGTGGGGATCTGAATGGTAAAATTAATGAGGGTCTTACGTTTGTGTTTGATGGAATATATGTATGTGTAGCACAGGTGCAAAAGAACTATATTGTACAAAGTAAGAACCAGCATTATTACAAAGATAATACTAATAAAATAAGGCTATTTTGTTGGTAGACACTCTAAGACAGAAAAAAAAAGGTCATCACCTTATAAAGGACCATATAATGTTCTCTTGTGCCTCCCCTTTTTATTCAGCTCAATTTGCCATATGACTCATTGCAAGCCAGTGAAATTCACGGAGAGCTATAGCAAAAGTACTAGAACTCTGTAGTTCCAGTTTAACTGTTAGAAAAAAAAGTCTATGCTGTCTTTTTATCAGTTTTAACTTGGGGGAAGGAGAGTCGGGGGGAATTTCACTGTCTATTTTCAAGTTCTCTGTTCTCCTTGAATAAATCTCCTATTTCTGATGGAGTTTTCTTGTTTGTTTTTGTTTGGGGTTTTGTGTTTGGATTTTTGTGTTGTTTTTTTTTTTTTTTCTCTCATCTTGCTCCATGACACAGTCTTTAACAGTATGTAACAATTGGGGCCATGCTGAGCTTTCATACAATATATTCTCTTGGCACAAGGAAATGCATAAAATGATCCTAAGCTCTGGCCATAATGAAATTCAAGCAGTTCAAGATGTGAAGATGGAGGCCCTATTGCAAGAAGGATATGGATGTGCTGGAGCATGTCCAGAGAAGGGCCATGAGGATGATCAAAGGGCTGGAGCACCTCTCCTATGAGGACCAACTGAGAGAGTTGGGATTGTTCAGTCTGGAGAAGAGAAGGCTCCGAGGAGACCTTATTGTGGCCTTCCAGTATCTTAAGGGGGCCTACATGAAATCTGGGGAGGGACTTTTTAGGTTGTCAGGCAGTGATAGGACTAGAGGGAATGGATTCAAACTAGAGATAGATCGATTCAGGTCAGACATTAGGAAGAATTTCTTCGCCATGAGGGTGGTGAGACAGCGGAGCAGGTTGCCCAGAGAGGTGGTGGAGGCCCCATCCTTGGAAGTTTTTAAGACCAGGCTGGATGGTCCTCTGAGCAACCTGATCTAGTGGGAGGTGTCCCTGCCATTGGCAGTGGGGTTGGAACTAGTTGATCTTTAAGGTCCTTTCCAACCCTGACAATTCTAATTCTATATCAAAGCTGTTGTCCAGGTTCTCTTTTGCTTGCAGGGTCAGGAAGGTGCCTGGGCTCGTACATTCAGCAACATATAGGAAATTTTTGGGAAGGTTCAGACGTGAAATAGATCTTCTGATTTTATGCCTTTGAGCTTTTTTTCCCCTTGTTTCCTTTCACTTTGGTTCCATTTGACATTTACAGTAAGAACTGATATAGCTTTTCTCCAGATACCTTTCTCCAAGTCCCTCTCCCCAGAAAACGTGCTCATTGTATTTTTATCAATTGTTCCATTGTTTTTAAGGCCGCAGCCATCTTGTGAAAGTTAGAATGGATACAAATGTAATGTTTCCTTTTTTTTTTTTTTTTCCTTCTAAAATAATTTCATCAAATTGTGAGGCTTGTTAATTTCCATGTGGAATAGAAGTATAATTTCTGCAAAGGCTGCCTTGTCTAACTGCTTTAATGGGTGTTTGTATGCATCTGCTAAAAGGGGGAATCTTGTAAAGAAGTTAGTCACCCTTCCCACTTATACTCTACCTAACAGAAGTCCATCACCCTCATTCTGGCTACTCTGTCACATAGATAAGGTAATCCAATTCTCTATAAAATCTCTTTTACAAAAACGAACAAGAACTCCCAACTTTATTGACACAAATGCCTGACATAATTATTCCACTTCAATAGCCATTCTTAGCTTAGGGCCCTGTGACTTAAGTTCCTTTCATCTGGTATACATACATCACAATTGGCTTCAATTTAACTAGCCACACATCCAATTGGATTTGATCCAATAAGCCTCATATTTCATCCACACTGAGAAAAAGCCAATGGTAACTCAGTCTTCAGGATTTTTCAGATTTGCAGTAGAACTTGTTTAAACAAATAATTGTCAATGCTTCTAGCTTTAACAAATGGGGTTTTTAACTGTTCAGAAACAGAATTTTATGGATGTCAAACGGGTCCTGTAATCAGAAAATGTGTGATCCTAAGATTTGCCATAGAATATGGAATGAGAGCCTTTTTATTTGCAGCGACATCAGCCTTTAATGTGTCTAGGCAGCTGTGAATTCATTTCATAGAAACTGATGGTATAATTAGCTCTCTTCATACTTTGCAGTTATAGCATACTGTAAAAAATAATAAAATGGTTTTCAAATTGCACAAATTCAGTAATTTATATGAAAATAAATATTTTACTATTTTAACTTGAGGGAGGTCTTTTTCTGTTTGTTTTCTTGTTAAGATTGGGGACAAAAGCTGTTCAAGCCACTCGAGCAGCAACACCCTGTCCAGTAATACATCCAGCAACAGTGATGAAAAACACTTTGGTTCTGGAGATCTGATGGATCCTGAGCTGCTTGGATTAACATATATCAAGGGGGCCTCTACTGACAGTGGAATTGATACAGCTCCCTGCATGCCTACTCCTCTTCTGGCCCCTTTGCATCTTGCTGGCAGCAGGTCTGGAGTGCATTGTCGTACTGAGCAGTGGACTGAGTCTAGTGAAACTCCTGGGCCAGATGATGATCCAGCTAAAATCTATGCTGTTCATAGCTATTCTTCTGCTATTTCTACCAGTCATACAGCTGAAGGCAGTATGGGAGATCTAAGTGAAATCTCCTCTCATTCCAGGTTTGTATTTCTTAGAAATTATGGATTATAAATTAACATACAGAGAACTCTTTTTCATTGTTGTTATTCTGTCTATCCTTCTTTGAAAGTGTACTTAACTGATTTTGACTTTGTGTGGTGTTTAAATGCCTATATGAATGCAATTTTCAGACAATTTTTGATGAGTCTGTCTAAAAAACATAGCTATCCCTGTTCCTAGATCTGATGGAGACTTCATATGTGACCTTGTGCACATTGCTTTGGATTTTAAAGTTGTAAAACATCCCAGACTAAAAGTGAAGGTTGCACCTAGAACTTTTTGGTTGGTTGGTTGGTTTTGTTTGTTTTTTGTAGTATCGTGCAACAAATTACCTGGGAGTTAATGCTGAGGGGATTGCAATGGATAACTTTTACATATAGTGATGGACAATTTGTGTATGTACTGAAACTTCATTGCATACCATCCCTCCTAATTTACACTGCTTTACAATTTTGTTTGTTGAACTGAATCTCTGATTTTCAGTTCTTCTTGTTACCAGTGGAAGGTGTGCATGGTACATCTGTTGAAAAGCACACTTTGAAAGTGCACATTTACAACTGGTTGTCTTTATCTCCCAATTCGCATTTTATGGTGACTTTGAAGTTGAAGCTTTGGTCTATATATTAACATTTTTACTCTGTAAAGGATGGAGAAATTTTTTGTTGTTCTTTCCCTCTGATTTTCCTGTATTCAATGCCAGTCAGTAGGGGAAAATAACCAAATAATATCTTGTATTCTCATTCTTTGTATGCTTGACATGAGTGAATATATGCTTATGTACTTACTGTGCCTTTTTTTTTCCACAAGTTATAGAAGATAGTAATAGTATAGACTGTTGTGAAAACCAAGTAGATGCTTTCACATTAAGCTTTTTACTACCACTGTGATAATGCAGAAGCTCCAGGTTTACTTGGCTTTGTGTGTATAAAGATTTAATTTTATGTCTTTAGACTTCTGAAGCAGTAGGAATAAGCTCTGTGTTTCTAGGACTTCATTGTAATGAGCTGCAATAGATTTCTAATGGCTAGAATATGTATTCTCAGCACTTGTGTGACCTCTGTCATATTTACAGTGCCAGGCAGACATTAAGTAATCTGCTGCTGTGGAATAAACATTTGGCAACTAGGGTATCCTGCAGGAGACACAGAAATCTCAATGGCAAAATGCAGTAGCATGTAAGTAGTTCTGCAGCTCTT
>JANHGN010021389.1:100375-112901 GCA_024605025.1 Megaceryle maxima | reverse complement strand
GTTTTTTTTTTTGTTTTTTTTTTTTTTTTTTTTTTTTTTTTTTTTTTTTTTTTTTTTTTTTTTTTTTTTTTTTTTTTCCTGAAGTATTTCAGTATGTGGTAAGTCAGAGAAAAAGTTTATAAATCCTAAATGGGATTAACAAATCTTAAATCAGATCTGTAAGTCCTACAACAGATTTACAAATCATACCAATAAATCCAAAATAAAACATAATATTTTTTTTTCTTTGTTTTATAAATCCTGATTTTGCAGCTGGTTGGTAAGGAAGTGATTTATAAAGCAAGAATTTAAACCTCAACTGTAAGCATGATCAACTCTGAGAGGTCTGGCTCTCACATCTTATCTGAGTGCTTTGATTTACAATCTGTAGTCAGACCCTCTCTATCACAGATTTTCTCCTGAAACTTGGAGTTGTTTATTATGGGATCTACAAAAGGTTAAACCCTCTGTATGGCACAGTTCGACTGGCCTGGCAGTGTTATGGAAAAGGTGATACCTAATCAGATTGCAGCTGGCAAAAGTGCCCTGCATAACATTTGGTTGTCAAAGAAAACAAACAGCAGCTGAGCAATAAATACTTGAAATGTTAATAATATGAGATCCTTCACTCTTTCTTCTTGCATGTATCTGTAAAACACAAGGCACACCTTCAACAGCTCAAGAACAGAGGTATAGGTCCTCATGCTGCTTTGCACTTAAAGTCCCATTAAAGGTAAGATTAAACATAGGTTACACATTTTACTGAGTATGGATGGTCTTAAGCACAGGCTTCAGCTTGTGTTTTAGTATATTGATGAACAGGATAGTAGCTGATGCTTTTTCAGATTTGAAATCAGATTTTCTTTCTAAGTCATGTCAATACCTTGCTTTGAAATTCATACAGATAAAAATGCCAGACAATTAAAACTACATAATTACAGAATGGATACTGGAGACTGAAATCAATGTAATAAGCTGTCTCCTTCTGAGGAAACAAAAACCCCACCAACAACTGAAAGTAGCTTCAGTGACAAGAGAATATTTAATTTACAGAATATTTATGTGAATTTGTTTCTACTTGACAGATTAGCTCCCACTAATCAGATAAGTAATTTAAAAATCACTTTCTATACTCTAGAGGGATCACTTTAAGTGCCTGTTTTTATCCATAGTCAAGCTTTTCTTTATCTCATCTAACATGTTTTCCTTCTACCTATGCTTCACCTCCTCTTTATTGATTTAATACCAAGAATCTTTTCATATTAAAGAACTTGGCAAATAGTGCTTAAGAAGCCTACATCCCCATTACTGCTTGGATTCACTTGCTGACGTGTGCATACAACACCTTGTAGCTCAGAGGTTGCTTTCATTATCATTTGAGCTCCTTGAGATGTTCTGGGCATCTGTAGCCAGAAGACACAGTGACAACCAAGTTATAGCATGACCCATGTTAATATTCCCATCTTTTTAATAAAATCGATCAGTATTTGCCTAAATGTAAATGCAAATGCTTGGTTGTGCTTTAGGGGTTCAAAAATGTAAGTTTTTAAGATAATATATTACATGGTGGAAAATGAGCGAGCCTAAACAAATAAAATTGGAAGCTGATTTAATAGCATAAAATGAGATTATTTTAGATTTTTGAATTATCTGCCTAATATGATTATTTTGCCTAGTTTTAAAGCAATTATTGCCTCCTGTTAAAATTTAATTAGGACCAGCTATTTTCCACACAGATGTATTTGTATCGAGTAAGCATGTACATGCCAAGACCAAATGATACTAGCTGCAGCTGTTGGAAAGGTGTTTAATTGGGGCTGAATGTTGTTGGGTTATTACTTGGTTAGTCTAATATTCCCTTCAAGGCACAAAATGGGCTGGGGGACAGCCAGTCAATACTGCTCTGTACTCTGGCCTTGTTACTTCTAGTGCTGCTTAGGACTCTCATGCTAAGTTCAAGACAAACCTGATGTGTTGCAGTAGAAGCCACGCAGAACCAGAAAGTCCATTGCCCTTTTCTGGTAAATTCACTGAAACCCCTTAAAAAGTGGGGGCAATTATTCTGGTGCAGCTAAGCAACTAACTTCTGGTGTGATAAATGTTGAAGTTTGATTTGACAGCTACCTGGATTTGAAGAGATGAGATCCAGTGTGCTGGTGCCTACTGATTACACAGTGATTATTTAAATCCTTGTTTGTTGTTGGGAACTGTTTACCGAACACAGCAGCCCATCAAGAAGAGACTTCCCAATCTGAACAAATAAATCACGTAATCCTAATAGCAAACAAAGTGTTACAGAAATAATGAAAAACTCCAAGGAGGCTGTGAGGGCTGGAGTGTGGATGAGTAACTTTGTCAGTGCCTACGTGCCTCACTAACGGCTGTCAGTAAAAATTTCGGGGACCAAGCAACTTCATGGCAGGTCAGCAGGTTGTACTGATAACAAGATATTATGTAAACACAAACATAATTACAATCATTGAACTGTGTCCTTTTTTTTTAGAAAAAATAAATTATGATAGTAGTATGGTTTTAATAATGCATGGGGCTGTTCCAGAGTAAGTAAATATCTATTACTCCTTGGTTTTACTGAAGCATATTGAAACTACCTCAGGAAAAGCTATGAGATTTGAAGAGCCATTTGACCTATGATGAAAAGGAAAACAAGAATTCAAAAATTTGCTTTGTGGCTTTAACAAATCATAAGAGATGTCATATATAAAATGACATAAATATATTTCTCCTTCTACCTTGGAGTAATGGGAACTGAAATCTACTTAGATAAAGCTTATATACATCTGGGAAACTGTGCAGTAGAAGTCTTTTTTTTAAATTATTATTATTATTATTGCAGCTGGCATACTTACATACTTAAAGGGTGTTTGGATTTTCTCAGCTACAGATCAAAATTTTCTAGATTTCCTTGAAAATCCTGCCCTGGATAAACTGAAAACTCTGGAGATTTTATACGAGCAGGGCATAGTAAGGAATTTGAAATGAAAAGTCTTTTCTGCGTTGCCCTGTGCTGAGCTGGTGGAGGACTAGAGCACCCCAGAGACCTTATGAGAAGTGTCAGCATATGACATCAAGGAGTGGCATTTTAGGCTACATTACTGAACTCGAGGATGGACCTTTTATAGTCTGAGTATAAAGTGTCACTTTAATGGTCTGGAATTTGGTTTCACAGTTGTATACTGGATTAATCCCAGTTTGTACCACAGTAAATGGGTACAGATTCAGGCCCATGATATAAATAGTAGGGATTATCAAAATGTGTCTCTGTCTTTCTTGGAAAATTCTGTTTTTTCCTTTAAAAACATGAAAATCCTTAGTGGAAAACAGAAAAGAAAATATTTATTTCAAGTTGCTCCAATGTGATTTACAATGTCTCAGTTTATCTAAACAAAACAAGAGGTTTCATCTTGGGACAGTTTGATGTTAAAATGTGTAGTTGTGATATTTTATTTTATTTTATTTTATTTATTTATTTTATTTATTTATTTATTTTAATGGTGATTTACTAGGGCACCACTGTGATTTCCTCATCATCTGAAGTGCAAATAACTCATACCTCATTACCCTCAGTGGGTCAGCCTTTTCTGCCTGGTACTGCGGCACAGATTACTTCAGGGACTTGTAACGGTACAAAATCGGCAACATTGTTGGAAAGCAATTCAGAAGAAGTGGGTTGCTTTGGGAAAACAGGGGGGTTGGCTCCTAAAATACAAATTTTATGAAGCATTGTGACAGCTTACAAGGATCAGATTGAATATTGAACTGAAGTGTAACATTTGCTTGTAGGACTGCTGAGATGTTTTGCTTCAGTTGAATGCATATGTTCATATTTCCCTGAAAAAATCTTTAGCCTTTGGCTAATTTTTTTTTTTTCTCTTTCCTTTCATGTTTTTGAGGTTTTTTTTTTTTACCTAAAGAAGTCAAAATTGTACATGAAAATAAGATATTACTATTGGGAAACTGTATTTTGAGAACCTTCCCATATGTACAACTGTTTCTGATGAAAAATGATTGTTTTATCTATTATTTCCACCTTCCTAATGCAGTTTTGTAGATGAATTCCTGCAAAAGCATTTGAAAATATAAACAACCCTACTTGGCTGGCGTACTTCAAGAGGTTCCAAGTATTAAAGATAAGCTGTTGCATTTTACTCTGTTATAAAACACTAACAACCATTTCTCAGCACAATAAAAAGAGATGGGTAAATGTGTTTTGTATTTAACTTTTGAGGTTTTCAGCTTGTTCTGGACAGGAAATATTTGAACAATAAGCTGTTGCTGTCTGTTTTCAACTTTTCCCAGCCGTACCTCCACCCTCCCACTATGAAAGAAGTGAGGGGAAAGAAAAAAGCTCTCTTTATGGGTAGCTGGAAGACAGAAAGGCTCCATAGTGAGACAAGAGAATAGCAACCCTCCATACTATCTTCTCTGTGTGAATAGAACAAAGACTGTTTTCCTGGCCCTTTGCCTTTCCTCCCCCTCTTCTCCCTTGGTGGTGGAAATCATCCAGCTCTCACGTCCCAGCAGTCCCTGGCAGTGGGGAGGAACTGCTCTGACTTCTCTCTGTGTTAAGTCCCTTGTGAATTGGTCTCAAATTTGTTAGGGATTCTCTGTTTCTCAGAAAAAAAATGCATGTTATTGGAGTGAGTTTGCAACTGTGCTGGTTTACACAGTTTAAAATTATTGTTACCCTTTCATGGCAAGTCCTGCATAAGAAAGGAAGGCAATCTTTTACAAACTGATACAACTCTTAATGGCTCCTTCGATGGGTCATATCAGAGGAGTTATAAAGTAAAGGAGAGGGAGACTCCTGATGGGATAAACTTTTTCTTGTGTCTTTGAATTACAGTTCAGGCTTTGCATTTTAACAAAGAAAAACAAGTTGGAGCTGGTATTGACTTCACAATGATGCAGATCAGGTTTGTGTACTCATGCAGATATAAATGAGAATTCAAAACCAGGCACAATCTCACAGAGGGAAGAAATGGAAAATTAAACCTCTCATTACTGCACTGGAAATTATAGGATTATATTTATCACCAACAGCATATAACAAATGTTGTAGCCAGATTTGCTGAGTGGATTTGTAAGAGTTTTTGGAAACTAGAAATGTAGAGATACTAGTTAATAAAAGAAATAGTATTTGCAAGCTGCTTTTTATCTCTGTGATATATATAAAACTTTTAGGTTTTTTTTAAAGGAGGAGAATGATCTCTTTAGTCTCTTCTGCTTTTTAAGTTAGATTTCATTGTAGACTGAAGGAGCAGCTTAATGAAGAACATATCCTTAAACATCTGCATCGATTCAATTAGTAGATCAAATCACTGCTTCCCTTAGGTGTATTTGACCTGACCCTATTCTTACTGGATTCACTTGCAGCATGGATTTAATTCATAGTGTTTAATTTTCAATTCTTAATACTCATCTATACTGTCAGTTTATTTAATAAACATTTAATATTAATCTCATTCAACAGGATGATATTTAAAGCTAAGAAAGTTCTGTTTTTTTCTACAGCTATCATAAGTTGTCCTGAAAAGAACAGAAGATGATCTCAGAAAGAAAAAACCCAACAATGGCATTTAGAGTTTAGCAGTGAGCAGCACACAAGCTGTCAAACATTTTTTTCTTTGACTTCTTGATGCAATAAAAAATGACTTAAAGATTTTTTCCACCGACACAGAAATATGCTGGAGTTAATGTGTGCATCTGAGGAAGAGAAGAACTTGACCTAAGTGGTTACTTTTACCATTTTGGATTCTTATCCATTACAAACTTGAGTGCTTCCAAACATGATGGGCCATGGATTATAGCCATGTCTAGGCAGGGTGGGGGCATTCAGGTTTCTCAGGCATTCATGATCAATGAATGGAAGGAATTGTTAAACTGCACTAAATAAGAACAAAAGCCCCAGTGAAGTATTCCCTTACTTAGAAGCAGCTTTCTGTTTCAATCTCCTTATTCAATTACATCATGAGATAATATGCAGGAGACATTGAGCTAGAATCGCTTTAATCAAATAAAGAAACTGAAAAGGACTTCTACTCTCAGTATCATTTTATTGAGACTAATATTGTTATTGTCTACAGTGTCCATATCAAAGAATCTGGATTGATTTAATAATTTCAGGCAAGGTTACAGAGTGTATCCTCAGCGCGTGTCCATCAGCATATCTTTATGGTGATCAGTGCCCTCATACTGATTTGCAGCAGCCCAGGGTTTACTGGGTAATTTCAGACCCCATCCATCTTGGTAAGTTTCTGGATGAACTCTGATTCATTATTCAATAATCATGAAAGGGAGCACCATTATTTGAAAAGATGTGGTATATACTGTTTCCCATGTGAGGACTGGCTGCTTTTTACCAGGTGAGAGGTGGCAAGAGACTCTGTCATTGTCCTTGCCCTCTGCAGTGGTATCAGTGCCTATTCTGCCAGCACAAGACTGGACCTGTTTCTGTGCTCCGGGAACATGGAGGGCTGCCAAGAGCTCATGACTGCCAAGGGTAAGTGATTGCTAGGAATGCAATGAGGTAAGGAAAAGCTTCTTGGTTTTCCCCCTCCTCTACTACAGCCATATGTGGTCAACCACAAGCTGGACTGAGTACAGTGTTTGAATCAAGACAGATGCAATAACCCTTAAATCAACCTGTGACAAAGTGAGAGAGAAAGAATGTGGTCGCTCCAGTTTGGCAGTGCTGGTGGTTCCACAAAAAGCGCTGCATTTTTTAGAAACATGAATGGACTGATTTAAGTCATTGCTGTAATTAGGCCTTTGGTGATTCTAATTAGGGGTTTGTCAGCTAATGCAGAATGGGATTTGAGAACATGTGCTTACGGTCTGAGTGCCAAAAAAGTAGGGGCTTAGCTTGTGTATCTGTGTTAACAGTTTGAGGGAATTTTTGTCCTCAATATGTCTTCTTGGTAAACCACGTGCTCAGTGACAAAGATAAGGAAAGTGGCATAAACAGGGATATCTCACTCTTACTGCTAGTCTTCCTTTGTTGAAAAGATTTCTCTTGACAAGCCAGGAGAGAAATGATAGCACACACTTATCGAGCCACTGTGACATATCAACAGCAAAGATGAGATTAAATCTGAGCATTACCTGGCCATAATGTCATCAGAAGAGATGGCCATGGCCTCCATGTGCCAATTGTCTGTCTGGCTGATGATTGTTAATGGCAAATACATCCCCTGAAATACCTATCAGTTCTAGAATGATTTGCAAAGGGGAACAGGTCATGAATGATTTTAACGATCACTAATAGTAGTGTGTCATTATTACCTCATGATGTGTTTCTTTAAAGTCACCCCTTGAGAGAAGCAACTAAGTCAAGGGCACATCTTGGACAGATCTCCCCCTACAGATCTCTTTGAGGGATTGCCCTTGTGTTTAGCCTTGCTGTTGAAATAATCAATTACATTCATCTTTTAATTAATGAACTAATATCCATTTCATAGAACATGCCTATGCTGTAATTACCACAATTGTGTTACCAGTGGAGCACTTGGGGAATGAACATTCATGGAGTGCTGTTGAGCTTGACCTGCATGCTGTGGGGAGGCAAGGATAATGTTTCCTCTGCTCTTGAGTGGATGCTTTTTTTGATGAGAAAATACAGAAGAATCTGATCAAAATGCCACTGATAAGACAACTTTTTTTTTCCACCCTCTGTTTTACTGTGTATTAACCATACCTTTCTCTTTTATGATCAGAATTTATTTGGGTTTTTGTTTAAGCATTTGTCTTATCTCAGCTGTAACAGAAAGTCTAATTCTGTACAGTAGGAAAAGTCTCCTATGCACAGTATGTGGGGAAAGAAGCAACTGTTTTGCCTTTTTAAAAAAATTATTTTATTTTTTATAATATACCGTCAAACATTTTGTGTATAAGGTTTCAAAACTCTATGGTATCTTGAAAATCTTTAATAAAAGTATAACGTCAATATTAAACATGTCTGAACAGAGGCTTTATGGGAACTGAACTAGATGAACAGTTTGTTCACTTGGAAAGTGATACTTCCTTTTGAAATTAGTTTACCTGACAATATTTTAGACCTTATATCAATTAAATTCTATATTGAAAATTGAGGGGAAAAAATATCTATGTAAAACTTTATTAAAGCCAAGTAAAAATGTCACAGTGAGTTACTGGGGCAGATCTTTAACTGGTGTAAATTGGCCTGGCTCCAATGAATTCGGAAAGGACCTAGCTCTAAGTTCAGCCTTCCAGTGAATCTAGACATGACTCATAAATACATATATGTACATATGCAATTTCTTGTTTGTATTTCTAGGGCTAGCTAAAAAAATGGCTCTTCTACGTTCCTCCTGGAACCTGAGAATAATATACAGATTTATTTCTGTAAATCAGGACATACAGCAATGAAAGGTAGTAGGGAGTTTCATGTAAGGGGCTCTTTGCACATAAAAACAAATGACTAGGCTCTTACTACACTTTTGTCAAATTATGAAATAAAACCCAAAAAATTGCAAAGGATTTGGTTTGTGGGTTGTTTGTTTTGGTTTTTTTTTATCGTGTGCATGTTTTGGTATGGTTTGGTTTTGTTTTGCTATGTCATTTTTTCCCCATTTAGTTTTCTTGTTATCTTTTGAACACTTTAGGCCTGGTTTAAAATTTGCATTTCACTTTGTTATACAACTGATATTTATTTGCATAGCACCTCTTTGCTACTGATCATCTGGTGGATGAGTGTTGCTGTACACTTAACAAATTAATGCTCTGTTATGTAGATGTTGACAGAAAATATTTGCTTTATATAACTACAGCTTTACACAAAAAAAGAAGAAAAATACATTCATAATTTATGCATATTATAATCAAACACAGTTATCATATTCCATACTCCAGAACAGAGGCGATAGGTAATAATTTTCTAGAAATTAAAGTAACTATTTCTTGCTTTGGCCACTTCATGCATTTGTGTGTCAAGTTTCAGCCTGAAGCAGATTTTAATGGTTGCATTATGAAACTCTCAGAGTGGCTGTGATGAAGACACTGACAAACTGAGCAATACCGTTGTTACCCAGTTACATTGCAAAATTTACACAGAAGCATTTATGTAAATCATTATGCAGTGGATGTATGTCAGCTGCCAAATGATGAGATGTGAAAGAAAATTTTGTATGTGCAGTTTATTACAGAATTTTCTTCTCCAATGTTTCTTTTACCTGTCAGTAAAATCTCTTATTTGGGGCAAGAGTATGAAAATTGAATTAATGTATCTCTGTCCCACTCTGTACAGAAGTTTCCCAGCAGAAATTATTATGTTTTGGAGTGGTCAGCTGTACCAGTGCTTTGAACTAGGGTGTTTGCTTCAGCAGCAGCATGCACAGAGATGGCACTTCAGAAACCTGTGCTAGTTTGTGCTCTCCCTTTTCCCCTTGGATCTATCAGGAAAAAACTTTCTCATGAAGAGGCTTGTGAACACTCTGTATGGAGTTGTGATAAATTACAGATGCATGGTGAATTAATAATAGCTACCTTTGACCTCCTCCTATATGCTTTACATATTAATCACATCTCTTCTGGGATCACTTCTGTTGAACAGCTTCCAAGATTACCACATTTTTAAACTAGTCTGCAAGAGGTGTGCATGTATATATGATGCTACTGAAGGAGGGAGGAGGTGTGAGGCAGAGACCTCATCAAGGGGAAATATTTCACTGGTTTGTAAAACTGAACTTGAATGGAGGAAGAGAAGGAAAGTTACAGCTCTGAGCAAGACTAGATGAATGTCAGCATATTTCAGTGGTGCTTCCTTTTCACTATATTATGGTGGTGGTGTGCTCATACGCAGACAAGTATCTAATCAAGAATAGGGTACAATGGCCAAATCTCTATTTTAATCCAATTCTGGTTTTAGATCTTAGAGGGTAAGTCAGTCGAGTCAACCTCTGTGCTACCCTGTCCCATGTCCCCATACTGACATTTTCAACCTCAACACAGAAGATGTAAAAAGGAGTACATATAAACTCACTCTGAGTGTCAGCTCTGGAAAATTGTACTCCTTCCTTTCATGAGCCAGTGAAGATAAAAATACTATCCTACCACCATCCATTAAATGTATTCTCTATATATAGAGAATATATTAGAATGATACTACGGATATTGAATTTATCTTCATGAGATGGGGATGGTCTCATCAGTCATGAGTGTCACAACTAAGCAAAGACACAAGTGAATAATGAAGCCACCCTTATCGAGTACAGATGAATTCAATTTCCTCTGCACTATAATGTCATATTTGATTCAGTGAACTATAACATCTACTTTTTATTTTTTAAGTTGCCCATGGATTCTATTTTTTTCTCATTCTCTCTCTCTCTGAAGTTGTTTTTGATATGCATTTTTCTGCTTTTATGCATCCTGCATGTCTTTTTCCTCTGTCTGACATAACAAGTAAGTTGAATCATAAGTGACATACACAGAATGAGAAATCTTACCATGTCAGGTGCCTAAATTCCCTATCCCTACTATCTTTTCTGGTGGACCTATACCTGGAAGTTATGCTGACAGTACTTCCTGCACAGAAGTGCAAATCACACATAAATGGGTTTATTCTGGGATATCTATAAGGCTATATTCTCTTGTGATTTTGGAAAAAGTGTGTATGACTCTGTCTATCCTGATGGACAGAGTAGCATGAAGGAAGTAACTATAGCAGCGGCCTTGGTGTTAAGTAACCGTAACTGTTGTGAACACAGTCTGAGAAGAATAAACCAAAAGTACACAATACTATGCAGCAGTAGGTCATATGCAGAAGAGTCTGTGTGAAAACAAAGCAGGGAGCAAAAATTGCTGTGGCCTTCCTCTTACCAGGACAGTTTTTAGTATGAGTAGAGCTAACTGGAAAGCATACTTCTCTCCACACCACATGACCCTCTCCTTTTCACTAGAAAATGCCTTTACTGTGTGCTGCCTATCAGCCCACCCAGTAAGTTGCAGATACAGGGTGCTTTGGATACACTGGGAACAAATGCCACATGCAAGACACTGCAAGAAGCACATAGGAATGAAGCACTTAGGGACAAATCATATTCAAACCCTTTTCCAGTCCCACTGTTGAAGTTATGCCAATGTGATGGCTGCTGACAATGCCAGATTTGTTTTCAGTCAAGTTAACTGTTCATTTAATCCTACAAAATTGAGGTCTATCTGCTTAGACAGAAGAATGAGCCACTTAAGCTACCAAGGGCAGAGTGTAGTGCTGTCCCAGGGAGGAGCAACTCTTGGCTGGCACAGCACTCAGCAGTGGAGACACGGCCTCTGACTAAAATCCCCAGAGGTTACTAGAGTTTTTCCTCCTTGCACTATAAAGAATAAACACAAATGTGTTGTGTGAGCAATGCAGCTGCTGCATCAACTCTGAGCAAGGTGCTACTTTGTACCTAGACTGTATATTCTGTATTGCTTAATATAGAAAAGGGCACAATAGCTCAATTTCAAGCTAATTATAGCAGTAGAAGATTCTGCAGGCATGACTCTCCAGGTTTTACCAATAAACTCCTTAGAGAAACAAGGAAATGTATTCACATTATATTTACCTAATAGATGAGATTCAGTCTATTAGATGAGATATGAAGTAAATTAAATTCCATGGCAGGTGAACACCCTGAGGGTACTGTAGTTTATAACACTATATTAATATTCCATAAGACCACTGCATGAGCTTAGTACAGCTAACTTCAAAATTAGCTTTACAGGCCACCTGCAGAATTTTTCTGGTTGCTTTCATAGTCAGTGCTGCAATCATAGATAGTTTAACATAAATATTAAGTAAATAATTGGTTCAGAATATTTCAAGGTTAGGGACATAAATCTCATTCCCATTACATGAATGCAGACTATAAAAATACAAGGTGGTGCTTAACCTTGTAATTTTAGTTTCCAATGAGTTGTATTCCCTTCCATTTTTTGAAAGATAGAAAAGACCTAAACAAATTATACAGAACACAGTTACAGAAGGTGTAGAAGAATTATTGTGGAAAGGAGATATTAATTCAGAGCTCTGTATAAAAAATGCTCAGGCTGATAAAATAATAGTAATGAACACTACTAAGGTTTTAGAGTGCATTTGTATAGATTTAGTGATATGAATATAGATTGCAGATTTTATGTTATGCTTTTCTGATAGGATGACTTCTGAAGCTAAGCACTGGCTGAGGTAATGAGAAAGAAGTAGTAGGTGTGCCTCATTATGACAGCTGTGGTTACTAGATGCTAATTAGTCTCCAGAAGCCTACAACTGCAGGTTAGCCAGAAGTAATCATCACAATAACTAGGTAGTCCCTTAGGCAAAAAAGCACATTTATAGTTTGAAGGAGGTAAGCTCTTTTTCTAATGCAGTTCTCCAGTGCCAGAGCTTGGGAAGGAGATCAAGAGGAGCAACTCAAGGATGTTAGACTTTTGGCTGTTTCAAAAAAAATCTTAGCAGTTCATAACAGTGATACTTGTGAAAAAGCCAGCAAGGTACTAGGTCTATTTTATGTATTTTCCCACCATCATC
>JANHGN010021389.1:59451-100275 GCA_024605025.1 Megaceryle maxima | reverse complement strand
AGGTCTATTTTATGTATTTTCCCACCATCATCAGACTTTTAATTTTTTTTTTTTTTTTTTTTTTTAATATATACTGCTTGCATTTTTTTTCTGACTCTAGGGTTCCTGCATGGATTCTTTTTTGATGCTTTTTTTTCCTAAATTGTCCTTAAGGGTACAAGGAAGCTTGTATTTTAATCATAGCTTCAGAGAGTAAGTTGTTTTAATTAGCCTTCCATTGCTTTCTAGATCCTTCTCAAAACATTTGTTCTCTGATACTACTGTTGAATTGTAAAAGGTGGCTGGGGAAGGGGAGTTGTTCCTTACAGACTAGGTGATGCTGGTTAATGTAAAAATGATCTGAAGAAGGAATTTTATCAGCACTTGTCACAGAAAAAATTGCGATCAAAGAATCTGCTTTCAGTTTGGCTCTGTCAGTTTTTAGTTGTTGCTTCCTTATTATGTATAGCAATTGCTTTAGGTTTAATAAGATTTTTCTGTGGTGCTTTTATTTCAGACCATTAAATATTGAATCTCAACAAGCTAAGGCTTCTTTAAATGATTCCATTGGAAGGTGTCTGCAGAGAACACCTGCTGGCTATTCTCCTACTGCAGCAGGGAAATCTCTGCAGATGTAAAGCAGGGATAGCAAGATCTCCCTCTGGGTATTATCAAATGCAAGTATGTAGAGGCATTGGCTTTGGTGGGGATGGCCTTGCTTTGAATCTTTTAGTCATGGTAGCAAAATCCACCTAAGACAGTTGTTAAGACCTCATCTGAATAATTAGAAACTTAAACAACTGTAAAGAATGATGTTTAAAAGTAACTGAAACAGATTAAAAAGGAGTCATAATCCACTGAGATCCTGGCAAGAAATCTGAAATGTTTTAAGCAGAAAGGGTTTCATGGTCTTTTCTTTCTGCATGGTAATCAATGGTGCCAGGTCCAGCTGGAGACCTGTAACTAGTGGAGTACACCAAGGATCAGTGCTGGATCCAGCCCTGTTCAACACCTTCATCAATGACCTCGATGAAGGGACAGACAGAGAGACACAACCTGAAGGCTGTGCAGCTATTCAGCATGATTTAGACAGACTGGAGAGCTGGGCAAAGAGGGACCTAATGAGGTTCAACAAGACTAGTAAGTGTGGAGTCCTGCACCTGGGAAAGAGTAATAAAATGCACCAGTATAAGTTAGGAGGCAATCTGCTAGAGAGTAGCTCTATGGAGAAGGACTTTGGAGTCCTGGTGGACAAGTTATCCATGGGACAGCAATGTGCCCTTGTGGCCAAGAAAGCAAATGGTATCCTGGGGCGCATTAAGAAGAGCGTGTCCAGCAGATCAAGGGAGGTCCTCCTCCCTCTCTACTCTGCCCTAGTGAGACCTCACCTGGAGTATTGCATCCAGTTCTGGGGTCTCCAGTTCAAGAAGGATAGAGATCTATTTGAGAAAGTCCAACAGAGGGCTACAAGCATGAATAAGTGACTGGAGCACCTGCCTTATGAGGAAAGGTTGAGAGACCTGGGTCTTTTTTAGTCTGGAGAAGAGAAGACTGAGAGGGGATCTGCTATTAATGTGTATAAATATGAGGGCTGGGTGTCAAGAAGAAAGGGGCAACCTCTTTTCACCTGTGCCCTGCAATAGGATGAGGGGCAATGGATGCAAGCTAGAGCACAGGAAGTTCCACCTCAACATGAGGAAGAACTTCTTTACTGCAAGGGTTACAGAGCACCAGAACAGGCTCCTCAGAGAGGTTGTAGAGTCTCCTCTGGAGACTTTCAAGACCCATCTGGATGTATTCCTGTGTAACCTGCCCTAGATTCTATGGCCCTGCTCTGGCAGGGGAGAGGTCCCTTCCAACCCCTAACATTCTATGATTCTGTGACATATAATGGATGTTCTTCTTCCTGTATGCCCAGAAGTGAGACATGTCAGTGTGAACTTAATTATTAAGTGATGTATTGATTTGGATATAATTTTTTCTCTCTCTCATGAAGTATCCTTGTGTGAGGATAGTGCTTAAAAAAACCCCCACATTTGGAAGTGTAGCAAAAATCAAACTTGGACCAGGAAGACATAGGCTAGAAAACAAAGGCAGAAGTATCTAAAAAAGAAAGCGGGGATTATCTTGTTTATTCTGGTAATTTTGTCCTCAGAGTTATTGAGGTACTAAGATGTGTCTTGATTGCAGTTTCCTTTGTCTGCAAACATTACTGATTTTGTACTTGGATACTATGTGGGCTCACACCTACTATTATACTTTCATGATTGAATAATTTCAGTAGGGAAAAGTACGTAGAAGCTCAATAGCTAAAGTCTAAGGCAGACATATGAGGTAATATACAGTGTAACTTTTTATATTCTCAATTCTTCTTATTACACCCTAGAGATACTGGGAGACAACAGAGACAATGTGTAAGGAATGACAGAAAATGTGTGTAAAAGCATTGTATGGTGAATAAATTAAAGCCTTTAGTCATAAGACCAATAATAGGACAAGCAAGAAATTAGGAATTATAAGCAAGGGAGACAAAACATCTAGCAGAACAAATGGATATAATAATTTTCAAACATGTCAGCTTGAATCAACTAAGGTAAACAATTGGAGTCTCGGTGCATGCCTGGGCTAGCCAAGCTGTGCCACTGAGTACTGTAAAATGAAAAGGAGTCATAAACTGTTGGAGAACAGAACCAGGACTATGTGTCTGAACGTTTATAATCTTTTAATCAAACATGGAGCCCATAACTGGAGTCTGGTAGCTTTGGAGACTACTTTGTCTGTGTATTCATAGACCATTCATAATGCAGTGAGCCATAAAATGCTCTCTCACTTTCTTGCTTCAGTGGTTTCAACACCTTCCTCTGGGACAAATTTCTCTAATAAAAAGAGGTAATTCAATTTTACTCTTGCTCAGTCCTAAGCAAACACTTCTGACTGTTGTGACTTGCCAGATTTGTGGAGTTTGTGAAGAGAAGGCAGCGCAACAGTTGGAAGGTTCTGGGTACCCTGTCAGACTGTAAATTGACTGTTGTATGGATTGTCATAGATATTGATGCTTTAAAAACCCCAAAGCTATTGCTGTGCTTTTCAGCACAGTGGAAATCAGTGCCTGCGCCAACACACCTTTATTTATAAGGGTGCTGCAGGCAAGACTAGGACACAGGGAGCCCTGGCTCTTGCTGTGGGAAGTAGAGGCAGTCACTATCAATGGGGTTGGATGATGTACTTGTAGTGGAGGCAGTGGGGAAGGTGGTTTTGATGCCAGCAGTGGGGTCAGAGTTTGAGGCAGTGTACTTTTCTCCTGCTACACGTTATGGGCAGGCTCAAGGAAAGGGCTCTAGAGGGGCAGCAACGCTTCTCTGCAGCAGCCAGTATGTTTCTCTCTCCCTTCTGCCATACCACTGCTTATGAGCTTACTGCTAATCATGTGCTTTGCTAATTGGGGAGCAGGTAGGCTGAGTAACACTCTTCATTCCAACAGCTGCCTTTCTATGACAGATATAAAGCATCAGCCAGTAGTGCAATTCAGGGGACAATTTGTCTGAGTATTCATACACTGTTCTAGCTTGGATTTTATATACACCTTCAAGTTTACAAGCCAGTAAGTTCATTCATTTGTAAAAAAATGTTTACTTTGTGACTAATACTTGGAAATGTTTTCCTTATCCATTTCTTTAAGATCTTGTTTTGACTGTTTTAGAGAGAAACTATACGTGTCTTCATTTTTACCAATAATGAGCACTTACAGACTTTCATTTATATTGATGCAGTGACAATGCATATATTTGTATCAGGGGCATGAAAACAGATATAGAAATAGAAAAAACTTTTATTCTATTATGTAAGAACCAAACTTTGATCTATTTGGATTAATGTAAAAAGCAAACAACGAAAACCTCAATGGACAGTTTTTCTTTGCAAAGTTTCTTGGACCTTCATTTGAAGGATCTGTCCCTTTTAAAAAGGATACCAGAGAAAGCCACAGGTGAAATTTGTCTTGTCAAATCAAGTATTTTCTTCCTGTCACTATTTTTCTCTCTAATTTATTAGATTGAGGCTCATCTGCAGGCCACATGGTGCCAGAGCTCTGATCCTGTCTTGCACTGACTGGGGGTTTCCCTTCATATGAGGATTTGACAAAAAAGTATCCTTACTGCTCCTAAGGAATTCCTATTTGAAGAGGTTCTGAATGCTTCTCTATTTTAACTATTTTTAATTATTATTATTTTTTTAAATTCCAAAGCAGTTGTGCTCACCTAACATTTTCCTATATCTTCCTTTTTTCTGCTCTAGGTGGCAATGTAACACTTCTTCATTCACTGGGAGCCTCATGTATAAAGCTAGTAAGCTAGCAATAGACATCTTATTATGCATGTACAGTGCTAGCTGTAATGGTTCCCCTGCCACACAGTGTGACTCTCACCCCATCACTTGTATTCACCCTCCTTCCTTGTCTTCCTTATGTCCTCACCTCACAGGCTCTGTCTCCTGCTCTTGCCATTCTTATCCCCCCAGCTTAATTATTTGCCTGCATCAGTGTGGGATAACTGTGCATGAGACAGTCTTGACTTCAGTTTTCTTCACCCCTTTTGTGACACTGGACCAAATCTTGTATTTCACACTCTTATTTCCACCTGTTCCTTCATGCCCAAATTACTAGTTTCATACCCATCCCCTCTTTATTTGGTTTTTTTTTTTAATTTTAATTTTTCTGGAGCAAGAATGTAATTTCTATGAAAAGCTCAGTCATGGTGTACTATTAATGAAAAAGCCTGAGTAGACACTCCCATTTTGCCTTCAAAGTAAAATGTGCTATACTGCCAATCTATGTTACTGAAATTAGGAACAGGCTAATAGCATATATTTTCAGCTATTTAAAGGCAGCTGCACTGCATCAGATTAGCATCTACCTATTATTCTATTCTAAGAGAGGCCAGTGATGGATGCTAAAGGAAAATATTAGAAAAGTGATGTTTAAATTCCCTTCAGGAGGTACTTGAGTCTTTAAAGATTTCTTGAGGCAAAGGTTCTTGCATCTAATCATTCTGATTGAGATTTATTTTATGAATTGTAGAGGTTGTTCCATAATTAAAATATAGAACATACATAAAAAGTTCTTAATTTTCAGATGTTTTAAATCTACTTTTTGATAATTAAATATGGTGTTCCTAGTTACTGGGTTGTAAGACATGGTGAAGAACTGTTATGTTTTGAGGAGGATGAGGTAAAGTGAACTGTACACTGTGTTCTCATGGGGGCACCTACAAAACACAGCAACAGCTGTCAAAAAAACTGGAGGTTCGTGGCAACCAAAGTTGCTCAGCACTCAATCCATGGAAGTGTCCTTAAATGGTGTGTCCAAGGGCAGAGTCCAACTGACAGGCTCACTGCTCTGGGAAGAACCAGCTTCTCTGTCTCCAAGGTAGGACCCCATTTATACCCTGGTTGAGTGTGCACAGTGGTCATTCTGATTGGTTGAGGGGACCAGCCCAGACAAAGCAGGCTAAGGTCTAGACCCTGAGGCAACAGTTAATCACCATGAGGTGCAGCTTAATGGCTGAGATGCCAAACTGCTCTGGCACACCCTGTTTTTCCCATGTCAGGAAGGCTGTACCTGCCACATGTGTAACAGAGTTATGTAATGATATTGTCTGTTTTGTTCATTTTTCCTTTCCTATTAGTCTCCAGTGGTCCATTTTATTTTTTAATCTGCTGCTAAGCATGAAGATGATGTTTTTTGGGATGAATGCAAGATCTTTTGTAAGAGATAATAGCTAACTTGGAATGCATTGTTGTGTCTACATTGTGTGGTTATTTCCCTCTCCTATTCTTTGCTTTGTATTTATTGACAGTGGATTTCATTTGGCATGTTATTACCTGTTCACTTAGAAACATGGTATCTCCTGCAAGTCTTCACAGTCAGCTTGCAAGTGAAGTGAGTAATTTTAATAATCAGAAAACTTGGCCACCTCATTCCTCAATGTGTTGAGTAGCATAAGCTTTAGCACAGAAGACCATCACTGGTAAACTTCCTGAAATGTGAAAACTTACCATTTATTCTAATTGTTAATTTTATATCCCTTAGCTAGTAACTAATGCTTGTTATCCTTGAAAGGACCTTCATTTTTATCCCAGAAGAGCTTAGTTTGAGAGCCACAGGTGGTGAACTTTGTAAAGGGGGAGGATTATACTTTTCTGTATGCTTTTTAGCTCTTTCAGAGAACTCCAATGCATTTCTGGAGCATGGCTTCCATGGAAATCATGCTGACTATCTCATTAAATTAGCCCATATGTCACCTGAGTTGATTCTACTATAATTTCAACCAATTAGTGATCAAAAGTGAGGTCACTGTCGACTTCTAATGTGCATACACACACCAAACCTGTGAGTTAGATTGGATATTGAAGGTTGACTGTAACAGAGCACAATGGTAATACAGGGACAGATTCTAAAAAGCCAAGGCTGACAGTAGGAGGCACCTGGCAAAAGACATCAGGAATAGTGGGAAGTCATGCCATCTATATGTAATTGGTAAAAGAACTATCAGTGAAATAAGTTTCTTTTTCTCCTATGCAGTAGAACTACTACAATAAGAGGATAAAAAGGTATGTTTCAACACTACGATGCAAAAAAGCAAGTTAGAGGGTTCTTAAGAAAGCTAAATGTTTTCAGGAGCGTGGTGCTGACCAACATAATTCTGGGATATTTAAAGAACTTGAAAATACTAGCATTTATGTTTAAGATATGGAGGATAACCATAACACTGGTTATGGTTATTCCACAGCAAGGAAGCACTGAAAGACTAGGAAAAAGTTATATTTATAAAAATATTTATATTTATAAAAAGGAAAAAAAAAGGCCTTCATTTAAGTTCCAGGAAAATTCTGGAACAACTTGTGAACCAAGTTGTGCTACATTCACGTTGAAGATAAAAGGTGGATATTTAACAATCAAAAGGACTTAACAGAACAAACAAGCAAACAAACAAAAACCCAACAAAACAAAAAAATCTAGTATCTTTGTATGAGAAGATAACAAACCATATGGATAGAAGAGAAGCAGGAAATACATCTCTTCTTTAGATAAACATGGTCTTCATGAAAGTTCAGAAGCGAAGAAGTGAAATTGGTTGGTAGACAAATCTGACGGTAACTCTTTGCAGTTATTGTCTAAATAGAAACACACAGTTGTAGTCAGATTTGCTTGGGGTCTTTCCAGTCAGAGTTTATTCAGGACTTCACCAATGTTCTGAACTTGGTGTTGACATGAAGCTGGGAGGCAGTGCAAATCCTCTGGAGGACCAAGATGGAATTCAAAATTATCTCAGTGAACTGATGAAATGGTTTCTAATAAAAACCTGTAAATCAATAGGGATATTCAGTTAGGCAGTGATAATCACCTACACAAATAGGGGATGGGAAACAACTGATTAAGCAACAGTCCTTCAGGAAAGAGGCTGCAAGTATAGTGATAACAACCTGAACATGAGTCAACAATGTCTTGCTGTTACACAAGGACAAACTTCATAGTGAGAAGTATAAACAAAAGGAAGTTTGCAAGTCATGTGACAAAATCTTTTTGAGTTGCTTAGCTTTGGTAAGGGCTGGAGAACTATGACTGGTCTAGCGTATGTAATTTCATGATAAATATGGCATTACGACAACTGACTTTGAAGATGTAAAAGCCTTCTGCAAAAGAGTAAGGGAATAATCTCTTCTCTTGTATTCATGGTGTGAGCAATAGGCATGAACTTCATCAAGAAAGGCTAATGTTAGGTGTAAGTTCCTAACAGCAAGGAGACAATCAGATGACCAATGTGCTTTCCTAATGCCATAGAAGCTATATTGTCAGAGGCTTTCCCACCACATCTATCAAGGATGATGTATCATTTTACAGCTGACCCAGCTTTGAGGCAGGGGATAGACTGAGGACATTTCCAGTCCTGTTCACTGTTACCTCCTGCTTTACCTCTTTTCCCTATCTCCTCTGTTTTCATCACTTATAAGCTGATTGCCATCTGCTTCAAGGTCCTCTACCTCCTGCACCAAGTTTATTTTTTCTTGAATTTACCATGGAGAGCTAATGAGGCCAATGTCAAACTTGGTCAGACCTCACTATTCTTTTACTTTTCCACATCATTCATTACTGATACATTATTAAACAGCATCAGTCCTAACATTTATTTTTGACATACCTATAGTGGCAAATTCCTCAGCCTTCTGAGAGTGAATAGTTTGTTCCAACCTGTTATTCACTGTCTTCCAAACAATTATTAATCCCTGAAAGGGCTTCCCTCTTATCAGGTGCCACCTTAATTGCTCTCCAGAACTGTTGCTGAAGGATCTTATTTAAAGTGTGTGGTTGGGTTTGGTTTTATTTTGAATGCACGGTACATTATACTTACTGAAATGTTTTCTCACTGTGTCCTTTAAATCTCTGTTTCATGAATGATAAAAATTATGTTGATTCTGCCCCAGTATGTTATAGTTATTCATGTGCCCACCTGTTCTAGCTTCTATTATATTTTATGCTAATTAGCAGGCAAATGAATTTTCTGGTATGTTAATTGGACTCATTAGTCTGTAATTCCCAAAATTGCCTTTGTAGCCCCTTACTAAGCTTGGTCTGATATTTGTCTTTTCTACTCTGCTGGAAAGTGATAGAGATTTTAATAAGCAGAAGGGGATGTAGTTTTGTTGGTTATTCTACAGTTCCACAACTGACTTTAGAACACTTTGTGAGTATAACCTGGCCCTGGGTGTGTTCATTATTTGGGGGGTATGCTTTAATATTTAAAATTTTAATATTTTCATTGCTACTTAACCTTGCTCTTTAATTACATTTTCCTTTAAAAAAATAGCTCCTGAAGACCACTTGGATTTCAATTTCTGTTGATGCTGATGAAAATAATTAATTTCTTACAATGGTATTACCTTTCTTGAGTAAACAAAGTTTCTTTGTTGGCAACCTGGACATTGGTATTGAGTGCATCCTCAGCAAGTTTGCTGACAACAGCAAGCTGTGTGGGGTGGTTCACACACTGGAGGGAAGGGAAGAGATCTTGGCAGGCTTGAGAGATGGGCCTGTACAAATCTCATGAAGTTCAACAAGGCCAAGTGCAAGGCTCTGCAGAGGGGCCAGGGCAATCCCAAGGACAAATAGAGGCTGGGTGGTGAGTGGATTGAGAACAACCCTGTGGAGAAACACTTGGGGATGCTAGTGAAAGAAAAACTGAATATGAGCCAGCACTGTGTGCTTGCAGCCCAGAAAGCCAACTGTGTCCTGGGCTGCATCAAGAGAAGTGTGGCCAGCAGGTCAAGGTAGGTGATTCTCTCCCTTTACTCCACTCTCATGACGCCCCACCTGAAGTACTGCGTTCAGCTCTGGGGTCTCCAGAACAAGAAAAACATGAATCTGTTGGAGTGGGTCCAGAGAAGGGCCACAAAGATGCTTCAGGGGCTGGACAATCTCTACTACAAGGATAGGCTGAGGGACCTGGGGTTGTTCATCCTGGAGAAGACTCCAGGGGTCCTTACAACTGCCTTTCAACACCTGAAGGGATCCAGCAGGAAGGCTGGAGAGGGACTCTTCACAAAAGTGTCCAGGAATAGGATGAGGGGTAATGGTTTTAAACTAGGGGAAAATAGGTTTAGATTGGATATTAGGAAAAAGTTCTTCAATAGGTAGGTGGTGAGACTCTGGAATAGATTGCCCAGAGGGGTTGTGGATGCCCCCTTCCTGGAGGTGTTCAAGGCCAGGTTGGATGACGCCTTGAGCAACCTAGTCTAGTTGACAGGCGTCCCTGCCCGTGGTGGGGAGGTTGGATTAGATGATCTCTAAGGTCCCTTCCAGCCTAAGCCATTCTATGATTCTATGAATGAGAGTTTTAGATTAGATATTAGGAAGAAATTCTTTACTGTGAGGGTAGTGAGATGCTAGAACAGGTTTCCCAGAGTAGTTATAGATGTTATATGGAAGTGTTCAAGGTCGGGTTAGCTGAGGCTTTGAGCAGCCTTATCTACTAAAAGATGTCCTTGACCATGGCAGAAGGGGGATCGGATGAGGTGAAATGTAAAGGTCCCTTCTAACCCAAACTGTTCTGTGATTCTATGAATTCATTTTGAACTTTGTCATCTGACTAACATTATTCACATGAAAATGCAAAATCCATAAAATGACCAAATATGAAAGCATAAGGCAGGACGTAGGAAAACTGGGACATGCATAGTTTCAAACATCAGTTACATGTAATGAGTTGGGATCTCTTGATCAGAGGATAACTTCCTAAAGAAGAGTTTATCTTTCTAAAATCATTGATGAATTTGTGTCAGACCTGTTTTACCATTTCTGCTCCCCCTATATTACAGATGCAAGAAGGAAAAATAACCATAATAACTAATAAAATTTCACCTGAAAATTTTGCTTCTCTAATAAAGGATGATTCTAAATGATACAGTGCAGATATAAATATCTTCCAGAGAAGAGTTACCTCTGGTCATAGTAATATAAGCAAAGGAGTATTAGGACGTTGTATGATTTGATATATTATGGAATGACTTTCAGTCACTAATCAGCTACTGTTCAATGCAAATACCAGAAGCAAAATTTCTGCATGTTATATTTTCTTCAAAAGAAAAAGTGAAGTAAAAGAGTATTTGTGAAGCAAATACTCCAGTGAAGTTTGACCTGAGGATTGATTCTGCAACTCTGATTCTGAGGCATCTCATAATTCCTAAAGACTAGAGAACAATTGAAAAGATGACCGTCCTGTGACTGCTGGCCTAGGTACAGTTGAAAGTTTGATATATTTAACATCAAAGGGCTAATATGAAATTTCCATACTCCATTGGTTACAGCTGGTGACTTTGGAATATCTCACGGTTGTTTTGAATTGCACATAACTGTCCCACCGATTTGCATTGCTCTAGCAATGTAAACCAAACATAAACTCAGCTTAACTACCCACCTAAGCTAGTTTACTGACTGCTTCATGTCAAGGGAGTGGAAAAGCAGCCAGACCATGCTGCTTTATGTCCCAATTATGTAAGCTGGATGATCAAAAGGAGCACAAGCAAGCATTGTAGGATTAGACCAAATCTGTGATTGATTTTTTTTTTTATTTATTTTTTTTTATTTTTTCATTGCTTTGCCCAAGAGGGAATGTTGTGGAGCTTCAGTACTCTGGTGTACTTGCAGATAGTAGAGGACGAACCATTTGTAAATGGTGACAGCAGCTTCCTTCAAAAATGTGGACTCTTGAATGTCCTGTGTCATCTCATCCTGTGCAGTTTATCCTAAACTTGTTCTTTACCTTTTATTCAGCTTTTTCTTATATTTTTTACCTTGCTAGATGTTATACCATCCTTCAAAGTAATTTTTCAGCAGATTTATGCTGATACATTATTAAAGATAAATATTTCAAGTGATGCAAACGTCCCTCAACTTCTTTTGAACTATATTTTTAATATCTGGGAAAGTTGATGTTTCAAATCATCCCTGATCTTAGTGCCCTAAGGCTTGCAAAACATCCCCAGTATTAATGACTGTAATCTGAGGAGAACGTTTGTCAGAGGGAGCTGGGAAAGGGACCATGAAAAATGTATTACGTAGACCCGAGCAAAATTGCTAACATTCTGATTATAAATCTAAAATATTAAAATAATGAATTCACAGAACTCTTATTAGACATCAAAGCTCGTGTCATATTGGGGTATGCTTTTAATTTATATGCCCTCTTTCAGGCCAAAACGAAACCTGATAAATTGAACAGTGAATATCTAACCTGATTGAAAAATCCTGACTCTGGATCATTGTTGTCAATAGAAAGGAGACTGTGCAAGCTGAACTCTGCTCTTGTAGATGCCTCTGGTATAACTTAATGGCACATTTTCAAACCTTACAACTTCTAAACACAGAACTAAACTTTAAAACAACTTATTAGCCCTTGTGCTCTTTGCTGTTTTATTTCAGTTTTCTTTGTTTCAGAATTCTGCAGCAGAGGTGACTGTAGGAAGAGAGAATTTAAGTGCTTTCCATTGGCAAGAGTAGTCAGTGCTAAAGCTAATAAACATGATGTCTTTTCCCCCTCCTTTTTCCATAGGAGTGAGGAATGCAGTGAAATGAATATGCAAGCATCTTATAGTCTATATATTACTCCAAACCAAATCTCAATTTATGAACATTTAAGCACTCTTCATTACATAACCTTCTGGTTTCAAAAATTTGTAGATTTTATTATAGTCCACTGAGAAATGCATTAAGATTCCAGAAATGACAAATAAATATACTGGATGAAGCATGTTAAACATCAGCAGTGAGTGCACAGGATGAGAGAAAGCAAGTGATTATGGTGCTAATGTGAGATTTGGGAGACCTGCTTTCAATTCCCTCATCTGCCACGGTCTGCTGCTCTGACCTGGAGCAAATATGTCTCTCAGGCTTAAATTTACAAGTGTGCTTAGGCACATAACTGTTTAAACCTCCTGAGGCCTAAACCTTAGGCTTCTGTTTAAACAAGTACATTGCTGATGAAAAGAATAGTAAGTTATTGATCAGTGCATTTGTTTCCCTAGGCTTCCACTTTTACTCTGCAAAATTGGGGTGATGTTGCACCAGTAGCTTAGACTTGTCCTGGGAGCATAAGTGGCTTACTGAACTCTCAGGATGCTGATTGATCATCTGTAGGAAGCATCAGAATATCTCGTATGATTATGCCCCCGTATAAATTCATGTTGAGCTCTTTTCTGATACTGTATTCATTTCTGATCAACCTATCTCAAAAAGCCCATAGCAAACCCAAAGAAGGGCAATGGAAATGATCAAAGTTATGTAATGGCTTCTGCACATAAGAAGCTGAATAGACTAGCACTCTTCATCCTGAACGAAAGGTGACTGAATGAGGATGTGATAGCAATCAATGGAGTTGTGAACAGGCAGTTTTTTACCATAGAAGTGCTGTAGACTTATTTTTTTACTCATCATACAATTAAATTGCCGGATGCTTTTCCAAGGGGATTGTGGGTGACAGAAGTTAGATGGTTTAAAAATGCATAGTAGAAAAACGTCTGGATGAAAAATTTATTCTGGATTATGGAACACAAAGAAATGACCTTGAATTCAAGAAATACTGTAAACTCAGGCTGCAGAAAGCTGTGGGGAACTGCTGCATCCAGTTTATCCTTGTATGTTTTGGGAACATTTGGTACTGACCACATCAGAGCGCTTTCTAAGACAGATGGACATTTTGTCTTGCCTGACACAGCTGTTCTTATGTTCTTCCTTTCTAAAGGGAAACAAATACAGACAAATACATTATTTTGTACATGTTGTTGTGTTTCACTGATTCAATGACAGATGGTAGGTGTGCCCTTTGCTGAGAAAGTTGAGGGGAAAATGATGATTTTTGCATTTATGTTTTGTCTTTCCAGGAAATGAGACTGAAGGGATTCCCTTTTCACAGCATGTTATCCTTCAGTGGTTCAATGTGTCTAGATTGTACCTTCAGTTTAGTATTAGTGAAGGTCAAATGCCATGACAACCATCTTATCAATGGACCAGAGAATCAGCTGTGACAGCCTTCTGCCACATGCCCTTTTTGGTCTAGAGGGGGACTAAACTAATCCTTACACATGATAGGTTTCATTCTTCTCCCTACTCTTGCCCAGTTACTTCTGGTTGATAAGAGAAAGCATAGTCTGTTCATTCATGGCCCTCAGTGGCAGATAAAAGCAAGAGATGTCAGCAAACATCCTTATTTTTCATAGCCAAGCCAGTTGTGTCACAGCACAGTAAAGGGGAGTTACTCCTTTTGGCAATACTTAGGAGTAAAGGGAGAAATGACTCAGTCTAGACTTGAGTGGTTTGAGTGTATTAGTCCTCAGGCAGACTGTGGACTTTTGGGAAAATGCAGGTCACAATTTGAATGTGGAGGTCCCCATGGCAATAAAGCAGCACCACTCTACTAGCTACCAGTTGTCTAGCTCCCTACAAGAGAGAAAGGTATTTTCTGATTTATTTTTTTTTTCCTCCAACAATCTTCCTTACAGAAGCCCTATTTGTAGCAAGGCATTCTTCTAGGTGAACTGAAAGACATGCAGCTCTCTCTGTGAGGTTTATTAACACTACTTACCATGTGGTAATAGGACATACCCAGCAGCAAAACATAGCACTTTCCTCCCATCAGGACTGGAATACAGCTTACAGGCTTGCCATAGTCCTGACAGTCCTGGGAGTGAGGAACAGAGATGAGACAATTTATTTGCAAAACAGAGAGCTGTATTGCTAGCAATGAACTGAAGAACAAACAGAAGACTTTACACAAATGTGACACTTGCTCTTTTCAAATTACAGCCGTTGTATTTTTACTACAGATGAAAAACAAACAAGCTGCTCTGTCTTGTCTCTCCCAGCTTGCTTAGAGACTCATCTCAGCTTGGCTGCATGTAGATCAATTTGTTTCAAGAGATCAGCACTTCCTTTTTAACCTTTTGAACTGTAAGTCCCCCTAGAATCTGATGTTTTCGTCAATTAGATATTTTCATTTTGTACTGGTAATCGATAGCACTTTAGAACACTAATGTCATACCATATCTTTGTCTTGGGCTAGTATGTGAATAATAACTAAATAACACATTTCAAACAAGAGAGTAAATGAATATTCTCCCTCCAGCACACAAAGAAACATGCAAAAAGAAATCACTGAACAATAGGACATTGATTTTTGTGGCTCCAAACTTTCCATCTGCAGCCAGAAAAGACCAGAATAGAGTTGTAGTGCATTATCTTACTCCTGAAGTTGCACTTGGGCATGAAACTTCAAAATGCCCTTCATTTTCCTAGCATTACCAATGGATAAAGTTTTGGTGCAGACCAAAGTAATATTGAGACTTCACAGTTATAGGAATATTTGGAAAGCAAAATAAATGCTTGCTTTCCCAGCATTGTTGGCAGGGCCTTTTCAAACACTATGTGTCCTCAACAGACAAAGCTTTCAAACAATCGTTATCTGGAAAACAAGGCTACATCTGTACTAGCAGACCTGAGAGGGTGGGGAATAGCCTCAGACTCTGGTTTGCAATCATAGATGCCATTACATTGTTAGCATAGGTTTTGCAGACTTTTGGCTGCTGCTAAGGAGCACTCTCCCAAGCAGCACCGGGGTGTACGTAGATTGGGAGTGAACGCTCTAGGCAAACAGCTTGAACATGAAATCCTATTTTGAATGCGAGAACTTGGCTGTGCAGATTGGAACCCTTCTGCGTCAGCTGGCCTTGAGGCCAAAGAGCAGTCTGTGTCTCGTTTCATTTGCTAATGTAGACATAGTCAAAGGGTACTTGCAATATTTGATAATATTCCTACCAGCAGCAGCAGAAAGAGCATCTTGTGGCTGAAGTGTTGGACTGGGACTAGAGAGATTCAGTTACTAGACATTGTGCAGATTTTCAGTGTAACTTGAGGTCACTTAATACCTCTCTGGTTCTTGTTTCACTTATAGAGATAACAGAACTTTCTTAGTTTATCTACTGTGATGATGACATGCAGAAAGATATGATAAATGGATTGTAACCTATTTAATACAGCAAATGTCTCTTACTAGAAGTGTCTAGAAAACTGGGGTGTTCATCTGACTGGAAAAAAGATTGCAGTTCCCTCTCTCTCCCCGACGTCCCCATTTACTTCTCCAAATCAAACAGTTTAGATTAAGCACTGAGGCTCTAGAAGTCCTGGAATCTGGCGGGGCTAATTTCGTCTTCTGTGAATTCAGCCCACCAGTGTACTAGAAAGGGTTGAACCCCTGCTTGGAGTTTGTCAAACTATGTTTTGAGCCTGAAATGTTTAGAAGACAGGCATATGGCATTTTCTAAGTAAAGTTTGTGTCACTGGAAAATTTGGGACCAGCTGTCAGTGACTAGGTACTGCACAATAATAACAACAACTGTAACAATAATAAATATTAATAAATAATAACAATAACAATAAATACTAATTAAAAATAAAATAATAAATTCTAGTAATAATGAACCCCTTCCCCCACAACAGAAACAGAAGAGAATAATGAAAAAGTGTTAGTTAAAGATTCATAAAAGAAGATAGTTGTATTTTCCATCTTCATTCAGAACAGTGTTTAAACTTATCCTTAATGTTAAGCATACTTAAGCACCTTTTCCAAATAAATACTGATAGAATCTGATTTTGGCTGTGGTAGTGCACAATGCTACATAGCTATCATGTCCAGAATGAGATCCAAAACAAGATTCACTTGGACAAGTTTCTCCCCCTAAATTGATATTCTGACTGGTGATTGCACTACTGGAGTTTCCCCTCCTTTGAATTTAACATGCTGCTCTTCAACAGCCCTGTGATTCTTTCTTTCTCCCATTTTTCTTCTCAAGAGTCAAGCCCTGAGTTTTCTCTTCAGCAGAGCATTCCCAAATATGTTCTGGCATATTGTTGTATGTACTGATAATTATTTTTTTTTTGGCAAATCAGTATATACTTGCAAGTGCCACCTTAGCTGAGGGAAGAATTTGCTGCATTTCTCCTAGAGGTCGTGATGCATTTGAACAAAGAGCCTCTGTTTTATTCTAAACAAACATTTTATTCTAAACATCATGACACTGAGTTTAATAACATGGCGACTGAGTTGTTGGGAGTATATATGCTGAGTATGGACAGGTTACCGCACAACACCGTTTTCACTTATTGCAATGTCCTGTCATATGTTCCTGATGCCGACCAAATTACTGTGTCCTGTAGCAGTGGACTGAGTAAAGAACCTGCACTTGGGATACACTCAATTATATTAATATATAACCAAGATCCTTTGGCTTGATTCTTTGTCATAGGACAAGAGGTCTCCATGTATTCTTGCTTTACCTGGATATGCTTTGTGTGCTGACTTGGTAGCATTCTGTTATTATTTTATATTTCACATTATGTTTTATGTTTCACTAACTGACCTAATTCTGAAAATGTAAGTGAAGAAATTTCTGTTGGTCTCAAAGTATAGTAAAAGCAAACAGTTCAAATGATTCACCCTCTAACCTGATCTTCCAAAGTCTGTTTTTTTTTTTAATACAGAAGTTTAAATACAGTTTTAACAACTGTCAGCAACAAATGTGTGAAGCTCTAGGAATGACAAATGATTTCTCTAATTCCATGTGTTAAAAATTCTAAGATCTAGACAAACCCTTCTCCTTATTTTTGTGCTCAAACAGTCAGAACATGGAGTATCATGTTTAATTTGGCTAGAAATCCTTTCTTTTCCAGCTTCTTGCACATATCTCTAGTCTCTGTCAGTGTAAAGGACATAATTCTGTAATGAGTCTTTCTCAAGACTGCCCTTTAGCTTAAGGCAGTCCTCAGCTGCTGGAGGGCTTTCTGCCCCAGAAGATTTATCTGTTCCTCTTGTCACCTCAGACCTGCATGTTAGCACAGGTGGGAATTGAAGAAGTGTTCAGACTTTGCAGTCAAACTTTCTGTACAAAATTCATTAAGATTTCTGTGCAGATGGGGGTAGAGAGAGGACCTGCTGAAGTGGACATGCTTCTTTTAATCTTAACAACAATGCAATCAGATTCTTCTATTGATCTTTGAACCGAAGTACAAAATGTCCCTTAAGCCATGAGGAATTCAGTGTATCTATTGAATTACCTATCTATCTATCTAGCAAAACAGAGTCAATTTTTAAAAATATATATTCACTTACTGTAACATTTTAATTATATTATTTGAGTATCTGACATACATCTTTGGTTTTCAGAAGTTTGGAGAAAATTCTGTCTTCATGGGTATATGCACAATGGAGTTACTTTTTAGTTGGGAGTTAAATTTTATTCTTAACACTTACATGCTCTCAATTCATCCTACTGATGTTACTGAGAGTCTTTAACTTCAGTAGGAGTTTGATCAGGCCCTAAAGAAAGTTGGCATCAGCTACAAAAAACAACAAAGGATCATTTCTATAGAGAAATTCAATCAAACTATCCTTCAAGAATTAGAAAAGGCACTGTGGGAAGACTTTCAAGAAACCAGCTAAAATGATGTAATTAAATATCTAACCTCTCAGGCAATAGGAATTTGTACAGTTCCAGATTATTTTAATTCTTTTATTTATTCTCTGTACAATAGAATTTAGCAAAGGTGATGTACCCATGAAATTCTAAGTGAGTAGCACCTTTCTTGTGGATTATAACATAAATTTTTCCAGTAATGAAACTTTCATGAGTTACAAAGTCAGAATAAGTAGAAGTTTCTGAAATTTCCTCTCCTCCATTTAATTCACAGAATCAGTGAATGGTAAGGGTTGAAGGGTCCTCTGGAGATCGTCGAGTGCAACCCTCATGCTAAAGCAGGTTCACCTAAAGCAGGCTGCACATAACTGCATCCAGGTGGGTTTTGAATATCTCCAGAGAAGGGGACTCCACAACCTCTCTGGGCAGCCTTTATTCACTGCCTGCTCAGTGCTCTGTCACCCTCAAAGTAAAAAAGTTTTCCTCATGTTCAAAAGGAACTTCCTGTGTTCCAGTTTGCATCCGTTGACCCTTGTCCTATCACTGAGCATCACTGAAAGACTCTGGCCTCATCCTCTTGACACCTACCTTTTAGATATTTATAAACATTGACGAGATCCCCTCTCAGTCTTCTCTCAGGCTAAACATGCTCAGGTCTCTCAGCCTTTCCTCATAAGAGAGATGCTCCAGTCCCCTAACCATCTTTGCAGCCCTTCACTGCACTCTTTCCAGTAGTTCCTTGTGTCTTTTGAACTGGGGAGCCCAGAACTGGACACAGTACTCCAGATACGGCCTCAGCAAGGCAGAGTAGAGGGGAAGGAGAAATTCCCTTGACCATCTGGACATGCTGTTCTTAATGTGCCTCAGGATACCATTGGCCTTGGCCACAAGGGCACACTGCTGGCTCATGGTTAACTTGCTGTCCACCAGGACTCCCAGGTCCTTCTCCATGGAGCTGCTTTCCAGCATGTCAACCCCTGACTTGTACTGGTGCATGGGGTTATTCATCCCTGGGTACAGGAATCTACACTTGCCTTTGTTGAACTTCATTAGGTTCCTCTCTGCCCAACTGTCCAGCCTAAGTGTTGCTGAATGACAGCACAGCCTTCTGGTGTGTCAGCCACTCCTCCCAGCTTTGTATTATCAGCAAACTTGCTGAGGATACACTCTGTCCCTTCATCCAGGTCACTGATGAGTATGCTGAACAAGACTGGACCCTTGGGGACCACCAAAAGCTACAGGCCTCCAGCTAGATTCTGTGACACTAATCACAACCCTCTGAGCTCTGTTATTCTCTGTCCGACTCACTGTCCACTTGTCTAACCCATGCTTCCTAAGCTTACCTATGAGGATGTTATGGACAACAGAGTGAAAAGCCTTGCTGAAGTCAAGGTAGACCAGATTCACTGCTCTCCCCTTTCTGAAGTTCCCAGCAGACTAAAAATTAGCCTAATTCCCCAGGCTGCTCCAGGGTCCAGCTTTCCTGATCATTCACAGATGTTTGCACCCCAGGGCATTCTCTGAGGTGCAACAATTGTTTGTGGTCATATTCACATGTGGATTTAAGAATACTATGTTTTGTGGGCAGCATGGATAAGACTGAAAAAGCTCCGTATTTCACTGATTTATGCAGGCTTCCAGCACCATCCCAGAAGTTCTTTTGTGCTCACATCTCTCTGATCTCCCTCATGACACACCTTGGCACGTGTAGCATATGCATCACACTATAAAACCTCTCTTCTGGTAAATCATAATGCAGCCCTCCCACCACTTCAGATATTTTGACATGGAAAAGTAAACACCAAACCAGTATCATACCAGTGGCATGCAAGCACTCTCCGGGGCTCATGGTAGGGCTGTGAGAAGACTGAGGAAAAATATTACGTGTTAAAAATGCAGTAAACATGATCCAGCAGCAGCTGGGTATGGAAAGCATGGATAATAACTAATAGGCTGCACTTTGTCTAGGGGCCAGTAGTCTTTGAGTAGACTGGACTTCAGGTTTTCCAGATGGTGATCAGCAGGCACAACTGACTGATTGCATTAATTTTTTTTTGATTGATTAATTTATTTAATAATAGGGTGGTTCAATTTTTGAAGCTTGCTTGAGCATATATTTCCGTAGCAAATTCATAGATGGTAGGTGTAAAAGATGAGTGGGAAGCAGGTATTTTCTTCTTGATGGTTTTAAAATTCTTTTTTGTGTAAATAGCAGCTGATTTTTTTTACAGTACGTCTGACCAGAAAATAAAAGTGAAGCCATTGTTTAAGAGGTGCAAAGATACAATAACAACAGCATAAACCCTGTATAATATTCCAGATGCTTTAATGCAGATGCCTGTTTTGAGAACCTAGTCATCTCCCATTGGTGCCTGATTTATTATTTATATCCATTTGGGAGATGAGCCCTCAGGAGGTTGAAATATAATTATTCAGTTACTTTTTCTTAGTGGGGGAAAAGAGAAAAGACAAAAAATTCCCACACAAAACAGTACAAAGTCATAGAAAACCATCTGAAAAAAGTTTCTTTCTACACTGTCAATGAACTACTTTATTAGAGTTACATTCATAAAATCATTCTTTTAGGGTCATATGGACTTTTGGAGAAGGTAAATAGCTGACTTGTTATTTCATTGTATGTCCCTGCTTGTTGGTTTCGAATGGAAGAGGATTAAAGAAACAGAATATGTTCTGGGAAGGTATGGCAGGTGCACCCATCCCAATAAAGGCCAAAACTTCTTGAACATTAAAAGGAAAGAATTAAAACTTGAAGCCGCGGTTTGGGGTCTCATCAGCCCAGCCATGTGGAGACTGTGGTCAGGTATACACCTCCATCAAGGGATAGGAAAGGCAAGGCCCTTCAGTTGACAAACAAGGCCCTCATCCAATAAAATGCCTTGGCTGAGAGAAGTTTCTAGACCACTGAACACATATGACCACAGATCAGGTTTGACTAGTGTATAAATGGAGCCATGTTGAAGGGCAGTGGGTTTGCAGTTGGGGACTCTCCCCTTGGATCAGGATGCCATCCAAGGTGACTCGTCGAGGTTGAAAGCCCGCATATTTTAGGTGAGTGATATACGCATTTTGGGTTATCATCTCTAAAACTTAAGCTTAAATCAGCTGTGTAGTATTGGTTCCATTTGACAGACATGTGAATCTGTAGTCTACTAATGTTTGTTGGAGTGTTAAACAATTTTGCTTAGAATAAATCTCATTTCTAGTATATGCCTTGTCTATTTTTAGAGACTTCATGACAGAGGGAAGGAGAGCAAAAAATGGTAGAAAATTGCAATGTCTCAGCAGTAATTGCTTGAGACCAGTTATGTCAGCAGTAATGTAAAGCATTTTGCATCCTCTTGTTGGTTCTGTAAGAAAAAAAGATCTATTCTTCAAAGAGGTGAGAGCTGTCTGTGGCAGTAATATGGGAATGAAACTTGTGAGAAGGCATGATGTTTCCATCTGTTTTCAGAGACCCTTAAACAGTGGTGAAATCCGCCAAATCGCTTCTGTCCTGTGAACTTGTGAAGTGTGGTTTACAGTGTTTTATGGCTTCTGCATCTGAACTTATACATGTAAGTCCAGAATGACTGTCTGTCAAGTGCAACTGCCTTTGTGTACAGATGTGTCTGCACTGAAGGTCACACAAAGCATCAGAGGTCTGCTGTGGTGGCTGACTTTCATATGGGCCATGTACAAGTTCCTATATATGCCAAAGGAAAGAGCAACTAAATTCTTTGTCAAGGTCTTCTATTTCCAAATGTTGGCTTCGGGGTGTATTTAACAATAGATATTTTAAAGAATGATATATGGCAATGCAAGGTTATCATCTTGCAGTACATTTATCTTTTTTTTGTATCAGTAAATTATCTTGCAGCACTTGTCTCTTTTTTTCTAACAAGTCATACTATCTCCAACCTGTCTGACTAACTGGGTAGGTTAATACTGACCTTTGCAGTTAATTTGTATCCTCACTTTTGCTTTCCTCCTCATTGTAATGTTGGCTTTCAGTGAAACTCAGGAGGGTGTAACTTTTTTGGGGACCAAGCTTAATGAAAGAGCTTCGGAGACTAGCCTGTAAATGGAGAGGCCATTTATCCTTGACATTCGTAAGTCTGGAAATTGTACTTCCTTTTAGTGTTGTGGTGGCAAGGCATTGATATACTTGATAAATAAATGAAAATTAAACAGGGTTATTTATTTATTTATATTGATTGTGGTTTTGTTTGTTTTGTTTTGTTCTGTTTTATGGAAATGAACTGAGAGCTTTGACAGACCCACTGGATCTGGGCAAGTCTGCCATCGCCTGCAGCCTGGCTGAACTTCTGCTACATTCAGTGAGACCTTGGAGCATGTTGTTATACAGATAATTTCTGGAATCTTTTTAAAAATCCCATTATTTTCTCAGTGGTCTTTGCTGATAAATCATACTGTGGCTAGACGCTACTTTAAATTAGTGCCTGTGAACCACTGAGTGAAAGAGTGTCATTGGAGACATTGCTTTATCATCTTGAAGAGCAGCTCCCAGCTCAGTAGCTGGGAGAGGGATGGTGTGAGTTCCAGTACAGTAGTTCTGCACCAGCAGGAGATTTCACTCATGAAATGGAAATCCTCAGGAGAGAGATGGAGAAAAGGATTTGAATCCTAAATCACCTGTGAATCCTTGGGAGACCTGGGTGAGATGCTTGCTGTCCTCCTCTCTGCACCACAGAGGCAGCCTTACAGGAGCAAGCCCAGCCAGCATTCTCAGTGCAGTTTCAGTAGCACACATCAACCAGGAGTCAGAACAGGGATTGTCCGGTTTACTGAACTAGAGGTATGACACCAAATTCAATTTTTGTCTTATCAAAAATACATATATATCAGGTTTTCACCTCAAAAATGCACTGACAATAAGCAGTTTTGATTAGAAGACATGTCTGTTTTATCTAGGAAATCCAAACAGAAGTTTAAAAAAATGTAACTTCAAATGAATGAGAAAAAGAATGAATGGTAATGTTGTGGTCTTGTAAAGGTAAGAAAGAAAAAGAAAGACAGGCTGAAACACTATATGTTTCTTATGCCATTTTCTTTTCCTTTTTTCAGGATATATGAGAAAAAAGAAAACTGTGTAAAGGAATATTAAAAAACAAGGAAATACGTATATGAAATAACCTTTGAAACTAATGGGAATGGAAATCTTGTGATTTTAAATATATCCCAGTACTGTACTAATGCATGCAAAGGATGAAGGAAACAAGTTACAAATGGAGAGAGTGTCAAATTCTCAAATCAAGACAGAGTAATTCATTCTAAGAGATAATTTATACTGACTAAGCTGTCTGAACCTTTGGAGATCAGCTATTGGCATGTGTTTCTCTACAGCTTGTATGGTGGACCACAGCATACTATATAGATGATTCATGAACTGGAGACTTTCAGCACATGCAGGGTCCAAAGGGGGCTGGCTTAGCTACAGAGGAATTTTTAACATTCCTTTGCACTTTATGCCTTGGACTTCTTTTCCATGGTTTCAAACTCTGACTTCTCAATAGCTGAATAAGGTATTAACAGTATAAATTGCTCACTGCATATAAGCAAATTACAGGAGAGATTGACTTATGAAAGCAGTTGTGTCTCTTATGTGCTTAAACTCCAGCTGTAATGCTGGTAAAGATGACAGTAACAATATTAATAGGGAGAATATGTTGCTATTAAGTAGACTGCAACCACTCCTTTATTTACTTTCAAATTGTGATTTGCCAGTACTGTCTGTTCCCCCTCTACCCTGCAAAAGAAAATGCAGAGAGGATTCTGGCCAAGCTGAGCAGAGAGATGCAAGTAATGTCATGACTCTTCCCTGCCATCCAGGGTACAGGCAAACACTAGGATACTAATTTTATAATATTTTATTAAAAAACAAAAAATATATAAAAAATTTAATAGTTCATATAACTTTGCAGAAAGAGTTGGGTAACTGTTCTGATTAGGGATATTAAAGATCAGATGGAAAATTAACCATATCCCCTTATATCAGTAGAAGCAGAGGCTGAACTTTTAAAAGTTTGCTTCCATTAAAGCCTGCAGCGTTTGAAATATTGAGTAAAGCTTATGATGATAATTGTCCATCCACCACAGCTCTTTTTTCTTTTTAATCCATTTTTACTTTCCCAGACTGTTAGACCTTCTTGAATGATGCTAAAATTTACTGGAGGGTCAAAAAGTCACAGGGGCCCACATGAGATATAAAGAAAGACAAATGAAGATCAGATTTAAAAATCAACACATTTCTAATGGCTACTTCATACTATGTGAAACACACCAGTGCTGTTTATAAGAAGGGTAGATGGAAGTTTGCTTTATACATATTAAAGGTGCTTTTTGTACTCTTATGAGGGAGTTTGTTTGCAAGCTTTGCATTCCAGGATCTGTAACTAAATGCCAAGACTTTTCAGATCTGCCAAGTTAAAAATCTAACATTTCAGGTCCTCTTGCCAGCTCACATTTTCCATTTGGCAGCAGCACTCACTCCAGCCCTGCCAGTAGCTGGGCCCTGAGATGTCTCCTTACAAGACATGGGATTTAATTTAAATTTTTTTGGTTTTTAAACATTATTATTCCATAAAGATGAAAGTCCAAAAATAACAAGACAAACCCAGGCTGAGCATAACTCATGTTTTTTTTACTGCTGAAATGTCTTTAAGACAGTGCCTGCTTTGAGGAAACGTAGGAAATTGTATCTGGCTTAGCTAAGGGAGCCTATTTGTTACCTGCAGTGATATTTCTTTGTGAATACCCATTTGTCAGGGGAATCTTGTTTCTTTACTTAGATAGTGCAGGATTTGTCTTTTTTTTTTTTTTCTTTTCATTTTCTAACTGTGCATGCCTAATTCCCCTTACTGTTAATGAGAGTTTAATGTTCTCTTTGAAATGAAGAAAAAAAATCTTCTATGCGATTGATAAAGCAGAGCTTAAAGAGGCAGGGTGTCAACACTTGAGAGCGGGGGGGGAACAGCTGTCTGACTGTGAGTTTAATGCTTTTCTGCCCCAGGAGTCAAACCAAAGCAAATTGGTGGGGAATTTTTTTGGGGTTTTTTTTTGGTTTTTTTTTTTTGGCATGAAAACAGTGCTTGAAAGGGAGAGACAATAGGAATGGTGTGGTAAAAGATCTGTGAATTTTAGCTAGCTGCATTGTGTAAGCCATGGTGTGATTCCCTAAAATAAAGAAAATTAAAAGATTCAAAATGGGATATTGGAAAAAATAGTTTCTGTAAATTGTACTGACATTCCCTGAGAACTCATACCTTTTCTGTGTTGCGTTCTCATTTTGATGGTGACCTTTCATATGAGATCTGGATAATTTAAATCAAGAGAATGTTTTTCCTTGTTGTGCCACCCCTCTAGTAGTCAATTCATTCAAACTTTGAGGAAATATTGTGGCAACAAATCACCATTACATACTTACTCTTTCAATCCTCCTTGTCCACCCTTAGAGAAGATCCATGACTTAGCATATGAAATGGATTACCTTTCACCCCAATTAATGTTTTCATAATGAGTACCAAAAGAAGTAATAATGTTTTGCCACTTATTATTGAGTGTTGCTGGGGCAATCTCTGAAACTCAAGACTTAGGTCATTTGCAGCACTGACATGATGGCAATCATGCTGCTAAGGTTTAAGCCCTGCTACAGTGATGAATAAATAGGTCAATTTAATTTCTGGTGCTATCATTCTGAAGCTTTGAGGAGCATAGTGAGATACAAATATCCAGGGGTTTTGAAGAATTGGTAGAGGTTAGACTTGAAATTCCAGCCATTTCTGAACTTGTTCAAATGTTACTTAAAAGAGAAACAATGAAGTAATAAAATAAGAAATTATAATTCTGTTTTGTCTGGAAACTGGCACTACATAATTTTTAAGTGCAGTGATAAATATTTTTTTATATTATTATATGATAAGACATGATACTGTAGAATAAATTATACTTTTCATCTTTTAAGTGGGTTCCTTGTATTGCATAGCTTTCTGTCTGGCAAAATTCAGTGATCTCAGTTTTAAAGAATGAGTGCCATCTGAGATATTGTTGGGCAGTCTAATCCTATCCCCCTGTTGTTATCTTTTAAAATTGTGTAGTAACACTTAAACATACTTTTAAAATACTAGACAAAAGCACAAAGGCAGTTGAAAGTCACCTGACAGAAATAATGTTTTTAAGTCATTCCTTGGACTTCTTGTATAGGGAGAATTAGGCTGTTTCTGGAAAGCTATGTTTTAACAAGCAGTATAAAACCTTGCATAGAAGTTCATCAAGGAGCCACAACGACTTACCAGTAAACCTTGTTCACCTGAGGTGTACTGACTGAAAGCACTGGATGGCCTTGCAGGTGCCATTTATATCAAGAATTCCCTTCTTGTAGTCTATTGTGTTTGGTTTTTGTTTTTTTTCTTACTGCAATTAAGAAAAGTTGTTTATACTAACAGCCAGTTCCACCCCACCATCCCACCTCAGGATAGCTTTCTACACGACCTGAAGGAAAGCAAATAGAAGATGAACAGATGAGTATGTATACATGTGTTTTATGATTTGTCTTCCATTATCTCGGGTATAAATGTCTTTTAATACTGTTCATTCATTTCTCAAGCCCTTCTTTACATTAAGAAAGTAATTTGCCCCTTCTCCTTTGGAAAAGCTTCATTAACCTCTTTTGCTCATGATGGTAGAGCAAATATCTACTGAATGTCCTGCCATGGAGAAAAACAGGGAGCCACATTAATTGACAGAAAGGAAATTTTTGGAAAGGAAAGTCTTCCCTCCAGTTCCTGTATTTTGGAGGGCCCCCACTTAGACTGTGCCTAATCTTGGAAGTGCCTGCCTGGCATTCTGGATCCTCTTGTGCATTGCAGCTGCATCTGACTGCCCTGTGGTACAGGTGAGACTGAGGCCACAGTGGGAAGCCTCCCCTGCAGCACACAAATTCCCTGACAGGAGGCTGGAGCCACAGTGATCTTCAAATGACTGGTGGATCTGTACCATGCCAGGACTGAGACCATGGGCCATTTTGTATCCCAACCCACTGGGTAAGGTTGGATGCAGATTTTAGTCTCTATGTTTCAGTTTCCTTCCCTATAAAAAGTAACATTTGCTTTTCCTCTCTGGATTTCCATGCAGTTTTAATTATTTGACTTTAGAAACATTTTTTTTGGTGTTGGTAACCTTAGAAAGAAAGATTATATAAACGCCAAATACCACGTTGTTAAAAAAATTCTCATCTTTAAGAGGTTCTTTCAAGGCTGAGAGTTGTAAAACTTCAATATCCATTAAAAAAATTACTTATTTAGCCTAGTGCACTACCATAACACATGAACAATCCCAAGGAGAGGAGTGGCTTTCTCTATGGCTGCATGGCAAGAGGTGACATACCACCTCTTTAGTCTGTGTCTATATGTGTGTGTCTATTTTTGTCTCAGGTAAGCTTTGAAGAAGACTGAGCGTTGGCCATTTTTGTGCCCAGACATCTGTAAGCTCATATGCACTGAGCTTTGCAGTTGAGGCGGGGTGGCAGGACGGCATCGCACAGCTGTGTGTTCCTGTGAGCTAAGCCAGAAGAAACCAAGACAGGCTGATTTTAAGAAACACTAGTTTTGACATCATCATCTTAAAACCTTATGGTTTATAGATACGCACTGCATCTGAAGCCCTGTGGGCAAATTTCTGTTCACTTCTGCTCTGCAGAATGAGCAACTCAGGCTCAGTTCTCTGAGCTTGGTTCTCTAACTGTTTTACAGGTCTCTGAAATTCATCCAGCTTCACAGACCTGCTTCCTACCTCTGTTCATATTGGAAAAGATGCTGAAACAGCTGGGGAATGAATTATCTATTTATTTATTCATTACAAATGTTTCTTTGACCTGGCAAAATGTGGTGAGCTGGAAAAACCCTTTTTTGTCACTCATGTTACCTCTTATCCTCCACAGGAGCCACAGAGGATTTAAAGGTCATTTGAAAAGCAGCCTTTTGCTCTTTGACAACCCTTTCAATATTAGCCTCCAGTTCTGTTTTACAAAGTCATCATTATTAACTGCATTTGTGGCTACTGCTATTTTCCTGGGATTGTAGAGAAACTTGAGATACTAATTGCAATGAGCTAATTTGGCAATACTGTGCAAACTTCCTTAAGGCATTAGTTAAGAATATACTTTCCTTTACACAAAGAGTATTTGAATGAGGGAACAGACTGCAAATGCAGCAGAAGGTATGCCTTTGTACTCCTATACTTAAGAGTAGATGGTATAATTAGCTTACAATGGCAGCTGAATGTATTTCTCAGTATGAGAAGAGAACATACAGAATTAAACAGTAGCTTTAGCTTAATGATAATCAGTGATAATGATGATGATAATAATAATAGTACTTAGAACTTTAATGCAAAGATTTGCATCTTGAAAGTGCTATGCAAAACATTGACTTAATTACTGTCACCTCTTCAGGGAAAGTAGGTATTATTGCCCTGACTTAATAGATAGGGAAATAGAGATATAAGGAAATGAAATGACTTGCCAAAGGCTTTGCAAGAGGTTGTATGGGGATTCAAACTTTCCAGGTTCCCTTACCGTATGCTTCCTTATACCAGGCTAATTATGCACGTTTTAGGACTGCTCTGTGATTTTGGAACTTGAGTCCAAGTCCTTTGAAATTAGAACTGTGTGTAGCATGTTTTGAAGGTTGCATTTTTTAATCAGTAGGTGATTGGAAGAAATACTTTGAGTTTCCTCTCTGGGTCAACCTGAAACATACAGTTGGAGGCAAATTTTTCAGAGTAGTTTATAAGTATTGTTTTTATTGTTTATCCTTTTAAAACTTCTGAAAGATCAGCTTCTGAAAGAGTGGTTAACATTTTGTACAGAGTAAGTCAGGAAACAAAAGAGATTTTTTCTGAAGTTACTTTCTGTACTAATTTCTTAGAGGAGGGTGGCCTGAAATTTTTTGTCAAATTCCAAATATATTAATGCATTCTCTGACATGCAAACTGGTTTTATGTTTGTTTGGTTGGGGTTTTTTTGAGTTTGTGTCTGGTAGATACTGGTTCTTATTAAAATCACCATGAATCTTTCTGCCTCAATTATTCCTCCTCACAGAAGTATTGGAGATCAGCCCTGTGATTTGATTACTTGCAGAGTGTATGGTGAGTAAAATGATGCAATGTCAACATAAACACTTTTCTGACCACAGACACAATTTTGGGTGTTGATGAGGTATTGTAAGATGAATTGTCTTTGTTATGTATGAAGTGAAAACATCAGCTTTTAGACATAATTATTTCCCTGTGTGAAAGACATTAAAAATGGGCTACAGGAATGAGTTTTGCTTTGACTGCATTTGCTATGTTTTTAGCATAGATCTTACAGGTACTGCAGTTCTGGTTAATTAAGTCTGAGCCATAGTTCACTTCTTAGATAAGAAATTTAGTTGATATTTGTAGAACATAAGGCAATAATAGATGTCAGCATCTGTGTTTGTGGGATTTAGAGGGAGCTTTTGATAATTGTTTTCTCTGCTTCCTATCTGCTGTCACCTTCTCTTACCAGTAGATCAGTGCACACAAGCTTATAGGCATTAAAGATCTGGATGTGCTGAGTGCCTTTCTGTGAACAGGGTGAAACACCCCTCCACACTGGTAACCTTTCTGGACACAGCTAGTGACACATTTATGTGTTTTGGTACCTACAGGGTGTGTGTGCATATGCTGGTACTCCAAAGGAACGTGATATCCATAGCTAACAACTTCATGCAGCTTTATTGATTTTTGCATTGTACCAGCAGTCATTTCTCGGTGTGTGAATCCCTTGGAGAGCCTCTTGTGGTAGTCTGACCTAAAGCTTCAGCAGGTTTTTGTAGATGAACTTCAGGAATGCTTTCCCTGTTTCCAGAACAAGATAGTTGAATTTATTCATCTAATTAAAAATTCAAACATTTTTATCCAACAGGCTTTAACTGAGGTTTTCATTAAAGGCTTTTGCTGGTTTATTTATTTATTTATTTATTTATTTTAATATGGTCACGACTGAATATAGCAGCAGAAATGAGGAACATTGAGAAAACAGTACAGAAATGTTTTGAAAGACTACCTTTCTATTTGCTTTCCACAGGCATTTTGCACTGAAAATCAAATGTTTTTCTAATGGTTACAGATTTCCAGTCAGGCTAAGTGTGAAGAAACTATTTCTGTAAATGGGAAATAGGCCATAAGAGTGGCCAGTCTCACAGCTCAGGTTTTGAAAAACTGGTGGGGATTTTTCAACAAATGCTTTGAATGGATGGTATGGGCTAAAACTATTGCCAGGCATTATTTAGCAGATAATTTCAAGAAAGTTATACATTCAAGAGAATCGCAATCTGATAATAAGCTAACAGAAATGTGCATTCTTTCATATAATTGTTGAGAATTATTCACTGCTCTAATTATTAAAACTAAGTGGCTTTTTGGGAGGTAGAGTATGAAAGAAATATTAAATTTGGTTCTTCCTGACAATCCATATTAGAATATCAGAGATGAGTTGTCTCCACATAGTTTAAATGACTTTGGGCTTTAAGTAGTACTAAGTAGGAGGCAAGACCTAGTGGAGTGGAATAAGAAATAGGTACCTGAAAATGAGATTGTGTTGTAATATATGTTGATCACACAAGGTGGCAGAATGAGCTTAGGGCTATCCCAGAAATATGAAGCAGTGAAGCATCATTGCTTTCAGTCAACAGTGTATCCTTGTTTGCTGATTGAATGTGCTTCTGAAGATGTGGAGGGATGGAGGAGAGTATTTTAATAAAATATTTTTTTATCATTATCCAAGTTCTTCTATTTCCTTTGGTGATTTAATGGAAACTGTTTAAATATTGTAGTTAACTTTGGAAATTAATAATCATACAATACTGAATCTGCTCACATGTTCAGTTTTATTGAACACGGTTTGCTTCCTATCAATACATTGATTCTCTAAGTGGGGCTGAACTCTTCAGATGAAGGACAGCTACAAACACAGGCATGTAGGGAACATTTTGCTTTTCATTATTGATTTATGGCTAAATTCACTTCTATTGTAAGTGAATGAAACTCTATTGACTTTCCTGGTGTTGCATTTACTTCTAAAAGGCCTGAGCATGGCAGGTAGATATATGTGGCTGAAATGAGGGCAACCCTGAGAGGAGAAATTGAAGTCCAAGGCAAAGAGAAGGGATTACTATACATCAATTTCCATGATACTGCTTTGGCCAGTAAGTTGGGAAATAGTAGTGACACTTCTTTCTACACCTGTACAGCTACCAGATGCTATCCTCAATCTCTGAGCCTCCCCTTCTAATGCTCACTTCCAGGGACAGGGTTGAGATGCATTGTCAAAGGAGCCTTTGGTCACAATGGAGCTCCTATGTGTGCCTGCTCAATTTGCCCTTCTGGAGCTACAGGTTAGTCAAATAGTGCACCAAAGTGATGGAGAATTTCAGCAATGGTGAAGGATTCCTTCCACATCTTATCTGATGTGAATTGCACCAGTAATATACAAAAGCAGGCTGTGTGTTGAGCCCAATTAATGGTTCCTTGAAGAGAGATATGTCACTGTAAGATGCATTTTAAAAGTAGCTGGTAATATAACCTGCATCTGAATTTACTCCTGTCTGTAACTAAATTAAGTAACTGACCAGGATTATTTTATAAGTAAGAGCTTAAGGACTAGGATCTATTCATTGCTCCTTGTCATGGTTTAGGGTCAGGGAGGCCCCTCAGACCAACAACAAAAACTCTCTGTTAATCCCCCTTCCTCCCCAAGGGGGAAGAGAAAGGGAATAAGGGAGAGAGACTTAGCAATTAGAAAAGGAAACTAGACCAGCTTTAATGAAAATGAAAATAATAATAATAGAATAGAATATGTACAAATATATACAAAACCAGTATCAAACCCAACTGCCCTGATGGTAATTACATCACCATCACCACTGATGCTGTGGAGCAGGCACCGGGGCAGTCCCAGCCTGGGTCCTGCAGCAGATGAGAGCTGTGTTCAGGAGATGGATTCTGGTACCAGATTCAGGAACACATCAATTGGGATTGAAGACAGCACAGACAGAGTCCTTCTTGGATGCTCCAAGGAAGGAACTGAAAGAGGACCTGAGCCAAGCCAAGCAAATCTGGCAAAGTGGTCCAAGAGGGGAGAAGAGCCCAGGATTCCCTAGAGATAGATCCTCCAGATCCCTCAGCTTCATACCAATTATGATGTATAAAGGATGGAATACCTTGATGGTCATTTTAGGGTTACTTGTCCCGTCTGTTCCTCCCTGCAGTTGCAGTCTTTCAATTTTCTGCACTCCCCAGCATGGTACACAAGATCCAGCAGTGGCCTTGGTCTGCACACCAATCCTTGGTAGTAACTCTAAACATGGGCTGTTAGCACTGCCAGCAGCAGACACTGCCTGTGAAAACAGGCTGCTAACTTCAGACAGTGCAGTCAGTTAGAAGAACTGAGCTGAACAGTAAAATCACTGAACAGAATTAGTTCTCACTCAAACCAGGACACTCCTTGTGCAATATATTTCTGGAAGCTCATTAGAAGCTATTAGAGCTTATTCACCCCTGCAACCTTTTCAGCAGATGTTCAGCTATTTGTTTATTCCTTCACTGCCTTAAGATATTTAGCTAAGAATTAAAACAAGACTGGAACCAGTCAGGAAATTATTTATTTCCCAGAAAAATAAATTAAGCAGTAAAATAGGTGTCAATTAATAAAAAAACCTCACCTGTAATCTATTAATGAGAACTGGAAAACAAAAATTAACTGAAATTTGAAATATAGAGCTATAGCTAATGCTGGAATTACAACCATTCTCTTTGCACAGACAGGAGGTTACAAAATGATAAAGGAACAAAATTTGCTTTTGGTCATTCAGGGGAGCTGCAGTCTGTGAGACTCATGAGGCTTCTTGAATGAACAATAGTCATGTCTAAGAGAGATTTTTAGACCCCATCCGAGTGCTGGGCTTCAGGTGTGAGCGCTTCCCAACCCCTTGTTATTGTGTCCATCTTACTCTGTAGTCGTGTCCTATCTTTCAGCTGTTAGGTGCTGCCTCTCAGCTGAGCCTCAGCACTTGTGACATTTCCTTATAACCTCCTCAGGGAGTTTATTTTTAATTGCCAGTGGTTTTAACTTACCTGCTCCAATACACACTGCACAGGCTTGAGTCATACATACTTCTCAGCCTAAGTAAGGCAACTGAGTAGAGATAGCTTCTCAAAATGCCTCTCTGCTGTGACTGCCTCTGAGTCCTCCCTCTTATTTTCAGTACAAAGCCAGACACTAACAGCGTAAACCACTGCAGGGGATGCTTTGAGTTAAACTGCTAGCCTTGTACTGAAATGGGCAAAAATGCTCACTTACACCTACTCCTTACCACCTCTCAACTGTTAATTACTACCTTTCAGTCTGATTTGCCTTGTGACAGTCTGACGCTGTCAATGAGCCATATCTAGAAAAGTGGAAGCTCCCTGGGAGATCCAAGCCAGGGGCTGCCCAGTGGTGAATGGTAATGGTGGGGATGGCTGCTGAGCTGGGACACACATCTGGGCTCAAAAAGGCATTTTGGGTGTTATCTGACATGGTATACTAACCCCATGTAAATCCCTTAATTCACGCAGTCCAGTCAGAGAGCTTCAGTGCAGTGCAAGAGATAGGACTGAAACAAAACAATGCACTGAATATACACAAATGCAGTAAGCAACAACCTTTATATAACAAGTATCTATTTCATGTATGAGGAGGCATCACAGGCTGGCTGTATCCTGAGAGAGTAGCTTGGCAGTGAGAAAGCCATGGCTGATTTGGAGCAGAAATGCAGAGCTCTTCTCCGATGAGTGGGTGATGCAGCACAGCTCCCTTTTCTCCATTTCCAAAATCATGGCACAAGGTGATGTCCACATATTGGTTAAATAAGTAACAACTGAGTGGGTTTCAGTCAAAATTTAACAGTCTTGGTGGTCTTAACCAGTTCCCCTGGAAAACAGAAAGCAAGCAGAGCCACAGCAGTACTGAGAGAGCTGACACTGACAGCAGTGTGGTGGGTCAAAATATAGGTGGCTGTGCTCACATAGACTCCATCCTGTTAGATGCAGGTGTCATTCATGCCTGCACAACACAGATGGAAGGAAGCAGAACGGGCTGTCTCTGCGCACACATGCACATAGGCACCCACAGGTACATATATATATGCTACTGAAGTGATGGGTGGTTAAACACAGTGGACAGGAGACTGTGCTGTAGGGTTCACAGCGGTCACTGAAAATGTCCTCTAAGCATGCGGCTGAAGAGTTCACAGGTCAAACGTATATGAATGACTCCAGTGACTGGAAAACTGCTGTGGCACTGCTGTATTGCACTGGAAGCTACAGACAGTCCCTGATAGCCCTTGTAAAGTGATACTAAGCGAAATACCTTCAAGAGTAAGGAAATCATTCTGTGTTGATTAATGCTGGTGGTGTTGGTATTGATGGTTTAGCTGCCTGTACAAAACAAGTGCAGGCAATCAGTTCATCTTGAAATAACTTGTACAAGTGAATAAAGGAAGTTGTTGCCTAATCTATTTCATACTAATTACTCCATGCCACAAATTCAGGACCTGATGCAATATGAATTGACAGAGCAGAGAGATACTCCATTCACTGCAATAGTCTTTAGTTCAAGGCTTCATTTTAAGGAGAGCAAACACAGCATGCTAAATTAGCATTCATCTGAGTTATCACTATCCATTTCTTGAGAAGCGGACAGGCTTGATATTTTCTATGTAGCCAAATGAGTTTTAGCACTTATATACTGTATTGCAAGCTAGCAAAGCCAACCTGAGCACATCAAAGTTTCGGTAAGAGCCAGGGCCCTGTAGGCTGCTGCCTTTGACAGATCGCCTCAGTCGGGTGTCTGACATGGGTCTCTCATCGCTGCATTGCCACACAGAGTCATTTACCACCCAACAAACACTTAGTACTTATGAGGCATTTTTCAGAAATCACACTGGGGCCATACCTGGGGCTTTAGCTATTTAAACATCTTAAAATATCTGTCCCTAGAGAGGATTTAACTCAGCAGGATTTAGGCTGCTAAGGCTTGCATCATCAAAGGGACCGAAGCGTCAATCCATCTCTTTTCATGCCTAAGGACATAATAGTATCATGCCCCCTCCCATGAGGGGGTACTGCAGAGAAATTTCCAAGCTCTCAGCACCCAAACTAGTGAGCTCTGGAAGCAGATGGAGTATAATTATAGCAGTGTTGAGCTGCACCTGAACTAATTAGCTCTGCTGAGAAACAGGGATTGAATTTAATAATGCATGTTCTGCCATACCAAAAAGGCTGGGCTGCCTTTGAGACCCTTGTGAGTGTCTCTGCATGGTGCTGTGCTGAACTCTGTAGATGTACTCTGAAGGTCAGCTCCAAGGTTTTTTTTTTACACTGTAATCCACTGCACAATGTAGATATCACCTTGTCCCAGCATTCAGGTACCATTGGCATAATTACTCTTCAGCTGTCACTTACTTCCTGACTATTAGTTTAGCATGTAATGTCCTGCATATGCTCAAGATTTTGTTGTCTGAACTCACTAAATATTGAGATCTACCTCAAGGACTGCTGTGGCCTAAAGCCTTGAAGCCTTCAAAATCTTCTGATAATTCTTCTGAGACTGTCTTCAGTATGGGCCTAATGTTACTGGCATGGTCAAAACATACTCAAAGCAAAGTGAGAGAGGTAGAAGATCCAGGTTCAGATCTCTGATCTGGAGCAGTGATAGCTATCAGACATGTATTTGAACTCCTACCTTAGATACATTTCCCAATTGCTGGGGTTAAAACCAATCTCTCAGGCCTCAGTCCTCTGTGTATCAAATTACTACAAAGAGAAGCAACTCTTGTGTTGATAACTGAGCTATTTTTTTCCACCCCACAGAAGGCTGAGTGTTGTGAAGCTGACTTAGGGTGCTGGTTTGAACTCAAGCTCAGTCTACCATTTGGATAGAAGGAGTGGTTTGACCCTATCTCCACATCCTCAGGGGGTGACTTAACTCTAATGCTCTCACTTGTCCTGGCTTACAGCTATTACTGTGCGGAAACAGAAACCTGGTGTTTTGTATCATGTAAGTGGCTGAGATTATTTAGGAACTTAATAGCTCTGAACAGAGACTCTGTCTCTCTGGACATGTATAAGCACTGTCTCTTTTTGCTGAAATTTATTTCTTGCTAGTTTGGTCCATGCCCTGCTCAGCAACTTTCTGATGACCCTTCACTTAGGTGCCTCTCCATGGAAATTTTGTGAGAGTACTGGAAGAGGTAGGATTGATACTATGAACAAGATGTTGCATTGCTTAATTCTGTAAAGCCTAATTACTATCTAGGAAGTGCAAATGAAAATTTTACCTTTGAATTACTTGAAGTCTTTGGAAAATTTAAACCATGGTTCATATTTGATCATTTTTTAATGTAGTACCTTTAGACATACTTAGCGACTCCATGTGCTGCAGACAACAGCCAAACTACAGCTATTGGAGCAAACGCACACATATCCAGAGGTAAACATTTTAATTGGTTCTTTAATTTTTAAAAACAGAGGTTTCAATGTTTTAAGCCAAAGAAAATTTTCAGTAACTAGTACAGATGTATCTTAGTGAGTCTGCTGTTGCAGAGGTAAGTAGTTCTCTCATCAGAAACTCGGAATCATAGAATCATAAAATGGTGGGGGTTGGCAGGGATCTCTGGAGATCATCAAGTCCAACTGCTCTGCCAGAGCGGGATCACCCAGGGCAGGCTAAACAGGAACATATCCAGGTGGGTCTTGAAAGTCTCCAGAGAAGGAGACTCCACAGCCTCCCTGGGCAGCCTGTTCCGGTGCTGCATACCTTTGATTTTGATGTAGAACCATTCTTTTTCCTGCCATTCTGATGATAGGGTCTGAAATACAATCCCTGAACTAGAAAAAGGTCTGATTTACAAGATTTGTAATAGCTCTGATGAATTCAATTGATTGTGCAGGAAGCATAGGAGTCCATATTTCCCTTCTTCTTCCTCTATTTGTTCCACAATATATCTGTCTCAAATAACCTGTTGCTAAAAATACTAGTGCTAAATGGATGAGTGGAAGCATTAGAAGCAATATTGCATTTGTAATAAGGGTGAAAGAGAAAGATGTGAAGAGAGGAAGAAAAATCCTGACTCTGAGATCTTCCCCCACACTTCTCCTCGTGTAGTGCAGAGTCAGTCTGCCTCTTGCATAGAGGAAGGAGTAGAAGTGCAACCTTTCCCTAAATAACTAAATGAATACTTAACCTGCAGTTTTAAAACATACAGTATATTATGAAACAATTATGTTTCCTTTCCATGAAAAAGCTGAATTGCCATTCAGCTTCTTTTGTCATCTGTATGCATGAGTTTGGAGCAATTAGTATGAATATATTGCAGGTGCAGTATCTCAGGAAATTGCAAGAAGATGTTCTATATTTTTGTACCATAGAGGACTGCCAGAGTGATAACTCTTGGATGATTTGAAAACTGGAGACACATGAGCATCTGAAGTGTGATTTTATAATCATAACAAGCACCAATAGCCATCTATATAATTAGGCAAGAAATGAATGCTGTATTTTCTCAGATTGTAGTGCTACACGTTTAATTTAACTGAAGACTGCAAACTATTTAATTTTAGATTGTGGATTACCTTTCTCATGTGCTGAGTTTATCTTTTTAACTGTAGATAGAGGTTTTGGAATGGTAACAGCAGTGGTATTGTATTAGCTTTGATGTTATCTCCAGACAACATTGTATTCCAGTGAAACACATTTTTGCATGTTCTTTAAGATAAACTAGTTGGGAATTCATCAGACATGAATTTTGTTTATTATCATTCTGTGATATCTAATTGTTCATGTAAAACTGACCCTTTTACCTGACTCTGAATGGCACTTTCATTTTTAAGAGCAAGTTCCTCATAAATGCAGGTGAGCATGGTAAAAGAAATGTTTCCTAAAGCCAAATCTCAAAGGGGTATAAATGGTGATTTTTTTTAATTTTTTTTAATTTTTTTTTTAAGTAGAGTGATAGCAATCCACATCTGCTGAAGATTTGACCCTGAGTTACCTGATCTGATAATAATTTCTGCTGATGCTCCATTTATATGAGTAAAACAGAGACCTCAAAGACTATGGTGATTGTTCATATATGGTTTGATGTCCTTTTATTACACAACAGAGGCTTAAAGGAGCTACTGTGGTAATAAGATTCATGCCCACCATTTTACCTACGTGAAATCACTGACTTGAGTGATATTGGGATGGAATGTTTCCTTCATTGCTGGCATGAAGGGAAAAATGAATCCTGGGAACTTCATCGCAAAAACCAGTGACTTCTGCCAAAACGATTTGCGCACTGAAAAATTTCTGATAACTGCTATCCCACACATCAAGTGACACATGTGAATTTCCACTAATTTTGACTTTTGGGGAGTGGCAAAGGAGAAGGAAATGCAAGTACCAGATCAAAAAAACAGCCTATGGCAAAAAAAGGAGTTTTCAGGTTGTCAGTGTCATGAGTCATCTACACAGTGTTCCCATAAATATGACAACATCAGTGACTACCCTGTACTTTTAGCTGCAGTAACATACATACTTCACTGGAGTGGGAGGAGGTAAGAGGGTTTATTCTGAAATGGAAATAGCAGGAGGAGAATATCACATGAAACAAACTCCTGGAACAGGGAAGACTTGTGACAGGATAAAGATTATTTGGTGTGTAGATAGCAATCTTAAAAACATGGTTGCTTGGTGGGGTGTTATATCAGAAAGAGATATGCATTAAAACACACTGTTGTACCCAGTGATGCACAGATGTTTTCAGAGTTTTTAATGCTGGAGAACCCGACACTTTCAGCTGCCCTCTAAAGTTTTAACGGTAACAGAAAACCATTTTGTTTCCATATAGTCTGTCTGAGAAAACCCCATTTCCTGTATTGGTTATGAAGCGATATTTGTGGGCTCTGTGGCACTACTCCCTCTGTCTCTGGGTTCTCTGCAGGGGTCTGTAGCTAATGTGGCAACACCTGTCCTATATTTCAAGTGTAGCAGGAGACCTTTGAGCAAACTATCATTTAGAAAAGAGCTAGAGATTGCATAGTCCCCTGTGGCTCTGGGAAAATTTAATGGAGTTGGAGACTAATCCCTCACCATTGCTCCATGAGCATGGGGAGCAAATTCCCTCAACTCCAAGGAAGAAGTCAAATGTTCTTAGAGGGGAATCTCAGCCAATTTTTCTCTTTCCCTCCCTCTTGGGTAGAGTTTTCTGTGGGAATGACTGAGGATTGACCCTATGGAAATTAGAATTTGAGAAGACTTATTATAAAATTGATTTTATTTCTTTGTCATTGCAAAGTTGCTCCCTATAGCATGTTCTCTAATGATTTATCTAGGAATCTCAAACTTTGTAAGTACCAGTGGTTCTGTATTTCCCCAGCCTGTCTCACTGATGGATGGCACAGAAATGGGATCGCAGAATATAGCAGAGATGAAAAGGGAGATAGCCAAATAAGATAAGGATGAAATTATTTTCTACTGTAGAAGTAAAATGCTTGGGAGGTTCAGGAGTGAGACCAGCAGCATTTGCACTGTCTATTCCAAATGATATAGTAGTTTAGATCTAGGCTATATTTAATGACAATTAAATTTGCCTCAGACACAAACCCAAACACTTTTGAAGTTACCTGGGAGAAGAGCTTCTTATTCCTCCTCTCTTCCTCTCTGTTCTCTTACTAACACTTCTTGGGAAGCAGATGTGATGAGAATTGCTGAAGCAACATGAGATATGATGTTCATGAAGAATCTCTGATCTGCTGAGCAACATCTTGCAAGATTTACAACTCCAAAGGATTTACCATAAATAAATACAAATTTTCAACACCTCATAGTTCCTGGGAAACAAAATCCATAACATTCTGAGTTTTGCTTATCACTTATTATTACCTGTATTACCAAGAAATTTGCTGTCTATTCAGTCCCATTGCACTGTCCACCTGCCTCTTGCATTCTGTCCCAAGCAGCCACAGCATGATCCTACCTCTTCTGCTTCTCATCCACCCAATATAGTAGTGCATGGGTAATGTAGTGCTTGAGAGTAATAACCTGTTATCTTTTCTGCCTTCTACATATGAGATTTGGTATTTGCTACTTTTTTTTCTGTTTGGTAATTTTTATACAGACAGCAAACGTCATTGTGAATTCAGTCTCCAGGTGTCTCTTTCCATGGGACACTCCTTTTCCTTCATTGTTTTGCCTTGTTTGTTCAAATTAAAAATGTATTGCATTTTAAAGAGGAATGAACTTTTAGTGCAAGATAATAAAGGATTTATCTGATGATAAAACATGTAAATCTTTCCAGAAACTTCAGGAGGATTTTAATATTAATGCAGATCAAATATGGAAATATATGCAACTTCTGAATAATTTTAAGGAATCAGAAAGAGCTGTGGAATCAGTGTAGGAGTAATCCTTATTAGGATGAGTTTCTGATATTGATAAGACAGAAATACAGTATCTCATTTTTTTCTCTTGCTTAAATCTCTTCATTCTTTTGTGAAAGTACAAGAAAGAATGACAAGTCTTTTTTAAAAACAAACTGCTGAATAAACCATTAGAGAAGAAACTATAGGGAACAAGTTTGTAGTGACAAGGAAAGAAAATCAATTGTGTAATAGGTCTTCTCAATTTTTAATTTCTAGAGGGTCAATCATCAGTCCTCCCTGTAGAAAAAAAATAGATTAATTATAGATAATTAATATTTTACTATTTTT
>JANHGN010021389.1:20454-37875 GCA_024605025.1 Megaceryle maxima | reverse complement strand
ACCCCCTGCTCCTTTTAATGTTATTATTTTTTATAATATTATTAGGGCAAGTTTAACATTATTATTATTGAATGTAATGCAAACATGTAAAGAGGTTTCCTTACCTTCAAGGACAGACACAGAGAACTTGAATTAACATTAGAAATTCATGCAATCTGCTAGATCTGAATGCTATTTGACATTCATCACAGCCAAGAGGTACTCAGTGCATTTAAAGTCAAGGTACCTAAATATGGAATTAATAGCTCAGTATGAGGCATCTCTTTTCAACACCTGAAGGTTATAAGAAATGAAGACAGGGATCTAGAATGCAAATTGCTATGCATCTGTTACTAGCTGCTGCTGTAATAAGCAAACTTTATTATTATGTTTTCCAGGTAACTGCAATCTTTAACATATAACATATCCAGGGTTTATTATTGTTGCATTTATAGTATTAAGAATTGATGGAACATGAATTAAGATAAGGAACCTGGTGCAGTAGATAGGACTGTATGTGGGAGACTTTGGAAGTTGATGAATCAGAACTCCTGTACTAGAACTTGCAGAAATTATCTGTGGATTTGGAATCCAAATTTGCCTTTTGTTCCTTTGAAGCAGAGTAGGATGTCAGATCTCCATCTTTTTAATGGAAACCATATGTGTAGTCCTGAAAGCTATGGCCACTGACAGAAGGAGTCCAAGAAGACTCATGGCCAAATACTTCAGTATCCTATGCACTGCAACCCACATTAGTTCTCCTGCTTTGGGCTTATTTTGGTGGCGTATGATTGTCTTACTCCTAGTCCTGGGACAAGCCTTCAGCCCTACCCTGCCTTGCTCCAGCGCATCCCCATACTGCTTAGATGTGAGGAAGGTGAATTGACCTGTACTCAAGAGAAAGCAACAGACAGAACTTTGCAAATTCTGAGTCCCTGCTGGACTCTAAGGGACAACTGATTTCCTTTTCTCTGTTTACATATTCCTTTGTGCCAAAATTGGCTTTCATGTCAGCAATGCAAGTTCATTCAGAAGAAGTGTTTACCTTATCAGTACTCAATTTTGACACTCTCATTATACTCTCTGAATACTGCAGATTCAGCAATGTGCTTCAGAGAGCAGAACAAGCACCTTCAAAGGATTGCATTGAGAGAGATGAGGGGAGAGATAACTAACACAGACAGCAGAGGTGGTGACATACTACTAGTCTTTCTTTGTGGGTGAGGATAGTTGGATATGTTACTTAAGCTTCAGAGATGTCTGGAAAAACCAGCTACTAATTTTGTATGGTGACACTTTGATAGCAACAGATTCTTACTGCTTATTACCAATTGATATTCAGTCCACCTTCTCAGGGGTGACTTTAGACAGTAAAGGAGCCAGGTGCTGATAAACAAATATGGGAGCCAGGGAAAAGAGGTTTAAATCTCTCTTGGGATATACTGCATCGTGTGAAAAGGTGAGAAAAATATACTCCATCTGTGAGGTGAGGATATAAACATGGGACTGAGCTGCTACTGTGAGTCTGTGTGTGTGAGAAGTATATTAAAACCCTGTCAGGCAAGGGACATGATCTGTGTAAATATGCTCTGTTTTGTTTCCTTGCCTAAATGTCTGCAAACCTACCCCTAGCTGAGAAACTAATCCATGGGACAGTCTACAATGAGGATGTGAGAAAATCACAGATGAGACATAAGATTTTATTTTTTATTTTTATTAAATATTTTTATAGCTGTAATTCTATTAATTAGCAAACCATAAATGTACAGGAACATGTACATAATATATTTCATTGCTCTCAGTCATTTCTATTTTGCCTCAAGTCTACTTTGAAAAGAGTGTAAAACCTTGGAGGTATAAATGGTCAACTATTTCCTAAAATATAGCATTATTTCCTTGTAAATTAGGTTACGGTCTACTAGAATGTCATGTAAAATGAGTTTAATAAGCACCCCATCTAGTTTAGAAATAGTGTGAGAGGATAGAAAAAAGTAACTAATTAATTTAATTACAACTTTAGAAGGTTAAACCCTCATAGTATATGGACATGTCTAGAATTCACTGAAGTCAGTGGAAAGACATGTACATCTGTGGGCACACCCCCAAAAGGGAATGATTTTGAATGTCTCAGAAAATACATTGGATCCTCATTTGATATGGAAGTGTTTAGAAAATGTTGCTTTAGATCACATTTGGTTTTATTAGAAATGTTAAATGATGAGCAAAGAAGTGTGTATACACATTTATTTATTTGTGTTCTTACCCCTTGTGGTAGTTTTTTAACATTAGTGCTTGTAACCTATGGAAGAGAGCAACATCTCAGGGGCTGCTGCATTCCATTCTTCATATATATAATGGACTGTATAATGTGCAAGCAGAGCTTTGGTGTTGTTCCTCACACATATTTGTCCACAGTTTTATTTGCTAGAAAAGAGAGGAACAAAAAATAATAATAAAAAAAAATTACCAGGAATATATTCTGCATAGCAAAGAGAAACCTGAAGGCACATCTGCCTTCCATAACAATGAGCTACTCTCCTACTCACTTGTGGCAAAGCCATTACTGAGCCCTAAAACAGACGTAGACATCAGGTTCTTAAAACCAAGGTCTGAATCAAAAGAACTATCAAAATCCCCTCAGACAGTCCTTCAGTGTGGATATCAGATGGTCAGTCTAAAGTCCTTTGAAGAGCCCTTCCACATTCCAGGGTAGTGGTGCAGCCTAATAATGGTGTCAGAGATGAAAGGTTTGGGAGGTTTGATCTGGCAGCTGGAAAACAAGTTGTACTATGTGAGACTTACAGAGTTCAATCTTTTCAGCTTATCTGAGAAAAGTCTGAGAGGTGGCTTGATCATTATGTCTAGATACTTACACATGGAAAAGAGATCCAATAGCAGGGGCTTTCTGAGCTTATTGACAAAGACCTGACAAGATCTGTGGCCGAGAGTTAGACAATTTCAGCCTTGAAATAAGTCATAGCTTTCTAGCAAAGAAGATAATTGAACTAAGTAACAGTCTCCTAAATGGGTTGGAGGGGGGAAAAGGACAGTGACAACTCAACATGGATTTAGATCTTTAAAATAAAATTAAAAATCCTTCTAGGACATATGATTTAATCCACTTTCTGGGAGAAATTCTGCATCCAGTAGGTCCAGGCACTCAGGTGGAATAGCTGTTTTTGTCCTTTCTGACCTTAATGCTTGTAAATGTATGAATCTGTTACTCACATCATCATTTTATGTTCCAGGGAAAAGATAATAAGTTAAGCACAGCCCTTAGAGTGCCCAGAACAGCTGGAATTCTTGCATTAAGATAATCACTGCAACCAAAGATTACCAAGACTTCAGGGGATCAGCAGATGTATTCTCAGGGTTCATGTCTTAATTTGCCTTTATTTCTTTTTCACCTCATTCAGAAACATCAGAGGCGGCTGTAGCTGGACACAGGGCAGCAGATGGGTAGACCGCAGATGCTGGATTCTTTATTCCACTTATTTACTCAACAGATCTCCAGATTTGTATTTTCTAAGTTAGATCAGGAAACACCTTGGTTTATATTATTTTTATTTCTGGAATTAGGCTGAAATAATTTGAATATCCCTTTTAACCTGTTTCCTGTCCAAAGTGCTTGGTTATTGGAAACATTTTTTTTCCTTCTCAAACTAAAAGGCTGGACTCAATTATTTAATGAGTACTTCCATTTTATGCAAAGAAAATCTATGAAGGTTCATATACCTGTAAGAATAGATTAACTGAAATGGAAAAGATGGGTAAGTGATGCCAGTACATCAGTCTGTAAAATGAAGCAACAGAACCACCCCTGAGTTTACCATTTCCAGATGGCTGAATACAGTACTGAGTAGGCTGAGTACAGAGCAGAAAGGATAAACAAAAAGCCAAACATCTCAAACCAAAACTACATTGCTCTGTGAAAATTAATTTTTAGAAATGCAAACCAAGCTTTAATTTTATTGTGCTGCAGTTTCATTATTGGGAATGGAAATTTGCAAGGAGCAAATGTGGTATCTGTAGGAATGCTTGTTGCCACTGAATTTGTACCTAGTTTACAGTGAAAGACCAAAGCTACAGTTTATTCAGTTGAGGGAGTCAAGGGACCCCAAAGGGAATCACGCTCTGAATCAAATCAAAGCAAATAAACAAAGTGACACACAATTGAAATCATTGAACCAAAATCCACAAATTAAAACAAATGGAAGACTCCAGTGCTGTCTCACGCAGTGAGCAAATCCAAAATGCACACAAGTGAAAATTCAGGGTCAGTGGCTGCTCAAAAAGAAATAAATTATGTCAAAAAAATAAGGCATTTCTGTCCCTAGAATTGAACACTTCACTAATGCTTTAATAAGCAATGAACTGCTGCTCTCCTCTGGCTTTCTGTGAGCTGATACTCAGAAGCCCTATTCCTGCATTAAGACTTCAAGATGTCCCAGGTTCCCATCACAATTTCCTTTCCCATCAAGGGTAATGCACTCAAGTCTGAGAGGGAAAAGGCCATCCATTTTTTAATTTAACAAACTTTTATCTATCTTGCCTCTTAAGTATCCAAAGTCACACACTCAGGTAAGGTCACTAACCTTGTCTCCTCCTTCTGAAAGCCATGCCAAGATTAGACTCAGTTCTGTCATCAGGCTTCTCTGGGAAATCAAACATTAATGATGATAGCTAGCAATAGTTAATAGTCACTTATTTATTACATATGAAGACTGAGATTTTAAAGACAAATCTCAAGCATTAAGTATACATATTTTACTTAATTTCACTGAGATTTGTGCACCAAAGTCTTTTAGGTTCTCTTCAAAAATTCAGCCTATAATAATAAATAATAAGCAAAAATGTTGCTAGGAGAGGAAACTTGCAGCCTATTTTTTAAAGACACTGATTTTATTACAGGAATATAAGTGCAGATTGGCACATATGCAAGACTAATGCTTCTCTTCAGTTTTTCTAATCACTCCACACTAAGAATTAAGTGATAAAATTGGAAAAAAAAAAGCTACATATCTGAAGTGCTGCAGCAGATGTGCCATTATGTGTGCACATTGCAGGAAAACACGTGCACTTTCCCAGTCAATATCTAAAACTATGATCCAATCTGTTTGCTGATTGTGTTTTGAAAATTTTAATTCCTTAAAGATCAAAATAAAGGGAAAGGAGGACCTGGGATTCCTGTCACTGTAGAAGTCTTGAAGGATTGGGAAGTTTTTTTTTCTGTAGGTTCTAGAAGACTGAAGCCCCCTTATCATAGACACAAGATTGAATTATGGACTACTAAGGAGGCCAACCAAGGAAGCCTACATGGTAATTCCCCTCAAATGTGTCAGATCCTCCTTAGTCAACTTTGTGGCTATTTGGTGCCCATGAAACATTTGATTTGGCTCAGTCTGCAGAGAGTTCAGCCTGAGGACCAGGCACAGGATCTAGTGAACTAGCTTAGCATCACTTGCCTTCTTGAAAAGTAAACACCCAAAATAAAAAAAAAAAAGAAGAAACATACATTTATGTGTGCACACACACACACTCTTCTCAAAAGGTAATTGTCCAATTATATTGTCCAATTACTATTATAAAAGCAGAAATTGAAATTGAGTGTTATCCTCTGGGTCATTCTCTGATAGCAGTGCAAGTTCCACAAAAAGGAGGTAGCCTGTGATGAAATAATTTAGAAAGGAAGAAAGGAAAACACCAGTGGGAGACGTATCTCAAGAGGGCTATAGTGCCTTTCAGACAAAATGGCTAGGTTGGGATAACCATGTGCTTTCAGTGTGAGGAGTGAGAGGAAGGGTTGTCAGAATTAATTTGATATAGGTACAAAAGGCTTGGCAACTCTATTCTATTACAGAATAATTTTGTAAATAGCCCGGGTCTCATGCAAATATCAGGAGGCTCAATGATGCTGACAAATATGTGAACAGAATTAAGGAAAAGGTTGAATGATAAAATGGGAGTCACTAATTTCCACTCCCAAGGAACTTAGATTAAATAAATGCTCAAATAATTAGTTTTATTCAAACATTCATTAGAGTTTTGAAGGATATGTTGAAAAACCAAGAACAAACGTGGTTTTTGGCTTCTCAATCTCTGTTTAAACCTTAGAATTATTGAACTTCCATTCAAAAAAGAGAGGATTTCATAAGGACAGTTATTGTTCCATCTCCAAAAGGGGAAATTATCTTATGAGGTAAATCAAACCAGAAGGAATAGGTTAAAAGTGTTAAACTGTTAAACCTGGTTCTGATGGTGATACAATTTTTTATATGTGTCTATGACAAACAAAAATAATTCACATAAATATATCCATTATTTAAATGCTCTAATTCTTCTGTAACATTATATTGAAATTTCATTTCCCTCTGAGAAGGATAAAGGGAAATAGTTACTATCTCACCGGAACTACATAAAATAAATAATAATAAAAAGTTGTGTGGTTTTTTGGTTTTGGGTTTTTTGGGGTGTGTTGTTGTTGTTGTTGTTGTTGTTGTTGTTGTTGGTATTTGTGTTCCTAGGACACAGCTACATTTATGCAATAAAGTTAGTGTTGACCACACAGTACAGAGCAGAGATACTGGCCCAAATGTACAGGTAGGTCAAATCTCTGAAACCTATGCTACTTAGCCTATCCTGCTTTTAGCTTTCTGACCACTCTCAGCATCAGTGCCTCTGCAGCCTGCATTGTGATCCACTGTGCCATGAAGAAATGCCCAAAGGCAAAGATTATCAATGTCTTGCTGAGGGACCAAAGGCTTGGGATGAGAGCAGATGTCAAACGGCACTCTGCAAGACTCGGAACTGAGAGCTGCTTCATCTTGAGAGTTGCATCTGTGAATATTATCTAGCTCTTGACTCTCACTGTGTTTTGCACTCAAACAGACACAGGAATCTCTTTTGTACCTGCTGTTTCTTTTTGAGTCTTACCACGGAGTACTCAGTAATTCCCAGATCCAGATATGCAGGCTGTAATGGCAGGAGTATGCCATAACATGGGAGCTCTCTGCTAACCCTTTGTGCCTCTAGCAAACATCTTGATCTGTCTTTCGTACACCATGACAGCACATTTTGCATCATTTGCCATACTCTATATGCTATTTCCAGATGTTTGTAACCAAAGAATAGTCATGAAGTTTCCTACTGCTGTTGCCACAGATGTCCTTGATGGGCAATCAGTTTGGGATCATATTGTGAACCTGGAAGGTGTCCTACAGCCAGGACACTTCAATTCTCTTTTTTTTTAAATAGCAGTTTTGGACATGATGGACCAGCAGTCTATGCAAAGCTTAGAGGTTGCTTTTAGCCTGGAAATATGAAGCTTTCAGCTAAAACTGACAATATCTGCTAGGTTTGTTGTGAACCAGCATGGCCAGCAGCAAAGTATGGATGTGTGACCAGAAGCATGTGTTTAGCATGTATTGAACAGACCACTGTTCTGGGTGTGATGGCATAACCTTTTCATGCCTGCTCTCATCTGAACAGCAGTGCTGGTAAAGATTGCTACTGATGTATGCTGCAGAGTGCTAGGGGTCTTTTAATAGGTGACAACAAAGAAAAGAGTTTTAGAATTTGGCAGTTTGTGCCTGGATTTTTATATCATGAAGGAAGTTGAAGATGGTGCTGATAGCTTTCAGTGTAGTTGGCCAGAGGGAAATGAGAAACATACAAATTGATGTATCTGTACCCAAAGCTTTCATGTTACTTCCTGATGCCCTTTAATAATTGTCATACTTAACTTTTTATCTGTATGGAAGAAGGAAAAAAATCTATCACACCAATTTTTTTGTCAAGTTCAACAGTGTGCATATAGTAGTCCAATTAAAAAAAAATTAGAATCCCTTATTTTCCATAGATGCAATTAAGTTTTTTTTATAATGTAGGAAGAATTTTGTGTTGATGTTGAATCTACTGAATGCAGGAAGATTTCCTTTATTTTCATTGGGCTTTGCTTTGAAGCTGTCAAGAACCTGAAAGGTGAGCATATATTTTAGTCCAATTTACACCTTATCACTTTATTATGCTTTGTTTTAAACCTAAGGGTGCACTTACGTATAAAGAGCCTTACTTTTACCTCTTATAAAAGAGTTTTGGATTTAACTCAGAATTGCAATGGTCTCAAATTATGTATGTTGTGTTAAATGTCAGAAGACTATTATAGTATAACTCTTGTAAACTGGTACAAATGGAATGATTGTGTCTAGTGACTGGATTATTTATGTTAGTAATAATGCAAAAGAGAAGTTACAGATTTTTAGCTGAAAAAACAAGTTTGGAACAACATCACCAACCATTTAATGTGCAATCTACACTCAGAATCTATTCTCAAAATCCAGTTTGAAATCAGAAGTTTTCAAAATTTTCCAGCTTTTGGAATATATATAACTAATAAGAAAACACTGTTTTCTATCAGTGAATTTACTACCCAGTTTATTATATTTTTTGTGTATCAAAGACCTAAAGACTACCAATTAGAGGATGTATTTGTATGTAGATAGGGTCTCTGCTCTGAAAGAACTTCAGTGAAGACAACTGACACATTAAGACCAGGGAGGGTTGTAACATCAAGTCATCAACATTTTCAAGAAAAAAAAGTCAAAACAGGAACAAAGATAACCACATTCTGACAGTAAACTTATATGATAATGAAGGCAGTAAATTAAGCAGCCATTGCTAGATAGAAAGGAGTCTGTGGCCATGGTTTGCAGTATCACTCTCAGCAGGTGACACCTGTTAGGTAGGCAGTTCTTCCTCTGGAGTTCTGATTTACCACATGTACAGATTAAAACTTCATGTTCCCATAGTTCACATTTCATCCTGTGTAATGTCATCATCCAGGCACTACAAAGCCATGCCAATCTTGCAACCAGAGGCAAATTCCAATTGAGACACAGTTTTGAGTTAATTCTGGGGAAACCCCACTTTTGAGCTCTTTTACATTAAGGGGACAGAAAATGTTCCCAGAAAATGTTCCCAGTCTTCTTTTCTCTGTGTTTTGCTCTGCAGCTCAACCTTGATTTGAAGAGTCATGTTCAATGGTCACTTACTCCTTAATACCTTGGGAACAGGCAAAACATTGTAAGTGAAATTGAATGGAATAAAGCACCAAAGGGGAAAGGCTGTCAGGAGCAATTGCTTAAAACTAGAAGGATAGACTACTTAAAATAAGATCTTGAAGCTAGAGCATAAGGCAGTTATTTAATTTTTTGGTTTACAGTATCAAACTTGTCATTACCCTTTTAGGAAAAATCTAAAAAAATTGTTGAGTACATGAAGGTAGCAAAAGTAATTTTGTTTGATGTAAGAAGTTGGCATTGGTAAACAGATATATTCATTCAATGTATCATTAGCCCCAGAAAAGAATGATTGGACTCTGGCCAAAATGGAAGGAAAATCTACTAGTAAAGGGAACTGATCACAGACAGATGAATTAGACCTATTGTCTAAAAAATGGGAACTTGTCAATTGTGATAAATTCTCATTTAAAATATTGGTGAGTATGCTAGGAGACATTTGCATATATGGCAATGCAAGCATAATCACACTAGCCGCTACAGGTATTGCCAGAACTGGATCCCTGTGCTACGAGTCACAGCTCACACAGTGATAAAATAATCCCTGCCCTGAGGTGCCTCCAACAGAAATGGAAGACACTGGGGAAGGAGATAAAGCCAGTGATGAGCCCACGCTTAGAGGGAGGTCTTGTTTATTGTCCCACTGAAGAGCTGTTTTGCAGAACACAGAGCAGGAAGCAGGTCTACTGAGTATGGATAGAGACTTAGAATGGGCAAAAATTGCAATCTACTGCCAAGTTTTAATGAGAAAACAGGGACACTGGGTAATGCATCTGCCTGTTTTTGAGGAACTATGCAATAATGGTGTAGAAGCCTAACTGCTCCTTAAAGGACTAATGTCTCAAACCTCAAGTGGTGATGAGATAACATTGTGACGTGTGGAGAATGAGAAAGGCCTGCCTGTGTGAAATTTGGCAACAACCCTACTCTTTCCTGGCCTAAGGCAATTCCTTGCAGATAAGGGAAGTTAACTATAAGAAGAGATAAATTCTTCAAAGGTGGGACAGTGTCTTTTCCCTGAGTTAATTTCTTCATTACATAGCTGTGGCCACTCCACCCATGTCCTGGGTGTATAAAAAGGACAGTGCTTATACTGATCAGTGGGTATCCACCATGAAGGAACCCGAGATCTTGACTGGTTCTGCAAGATGTCTCTGGATTTGCACCCAACACCCAAGAATTTAAGATCTGGACCGGTCCTGCAAGATGTCACTGGAACCAAGGGCGGTGATATCTCTCTTTCTTCTTCTCCGTTTCCCTTTTTCTTTCTTCTACTCTTATGAACTTTTTTGTCTTTAGGAATTTAGTGATGAAATCTTTCCAAACTACATATATCGCTTCTTGTTTCCAATAAAATTAACAAGATGATGAGCCATTAGGTGTCATTTCACCTGAATTTACTCCAAGGGAATTCTTGAATCTTGCATGACCCTCTGTGCTACTCAGGGTAGGTTGGCAAGTGGGTTGTGACAAATGGTGTAAAGGGTAAGGAAGGAAGTGGGGCATGCAAAAAGAAGAGAGTTGGAGACAATTCTTGAGAAGTTATGAGCCAGCATAGAGCCAGTTGCTTGAGACAGTAACAAATTCCACCTAATTTTCAAAAGAAGCAACAAAAGACGGGATCAGTTTTTGATAGAGCACAGCAGGGAAAACGTATAAGTCATCTGCAATCGATAATTTTGCCATAAGGCTAAGCTACTTCCTTGATAAAGAGCTGGCTTTGATGTCAAAGGAGCAGGTGCCTGTGGGAGGTCAAAGTTTGAAATCAGATTACTCACAAGGATCAGAAAAATAATCAAATCTGCCCAGTTCTGTGGCAGTGACATATCAGTACAAAAGACTTGAGTTCTAAATAGCCACAGTTAGGAATGAAAAAGGATAACTGCAAAATCCTGATGAGAGGACAAAAGGGAAGAATGGTTTCTGAGGGCAACTCATTTCCGACTGACTTGAAAGGACCAAGCTCACTGGCCTGTTAAATGGCTTTTGCTGTTCAGTTGAGAGGGAACTAGAAGCAAGGACACTCGGACCCAGATACACAGAAAAGCATGAGCCTTGCAGGGTTAGTAAATCTTGCAATTTAGGAGAGGAATACACAGATCCCAGGTAAGCCCTATTCAATAAATTGAGAAAGTGGGATACACTGAATGGGAGAAAGCCAAAGTGAGACAGAAACAAATGTTCATAAAGGAGAAATGTGTCTGAAATCCCACTTTTCTCAGAATGCCCCCAGAACTCCGTACTTATGTAAAACTGGGGTTTGCAAAGACAAGCATCCTTCTGGACAGTGGTACTAACTCCTACCTGTGTGGGTGGTTTGCTTGCTCCTTTCCTCTCCTTGAAGACCCAGGTAGAGGAAGAGCTGTGCACTTACTACACAATGCCCTATCTGGTTACAGTACCTGTCTAAAAAATGTGACATGTTGCCTTGCAACTCTCAGCCTCTGGTTTGCAGCAAACATGTAGCATCTAGTCTGCAACTCTCCAGATCAGATCCCCAGATCATTCTCTTTGGGTTTGCCTATGCTAGTAAACAGGATTAGGCCAGGCACAGACTGTGGTGGTGTTGGCACATCAGCAGCAATTGTGTGGTTAGGAGTGTTTTTGGCCAGGACCAGCTAGGACTCTCTCAGACAAATGCTGGACATATCTGAAGGGATAACACAGGCCTGGGACTGTGCCTAAGAGACAGTACAGAGGTGCTCACCTCATTGTTTAGGGAAAAGGAATATGGGCTTGGACATGTCATGCCATTTGTTAGCAATCTGTTTAATCTACTAGCGTGAAAACATTACTTGTGTTCACATACAGGTACATGTTTGGCCTCATCACCAGGGCTGTGACCGCTTTCCTGACTGAGCATGACCTTGTTGTGTACATGGGCATGATCAGGGAGGGGACACAGAGTGCGTGCTGAATGTGCTACAGTACGAGAACAGGCTTTGTCCCATGTTAACACTGAGATGTTTATGTGGGCCTATACTTCTTATCCCCTTTCATGGCATCCCAGAGGCAAGACAAAATGGCCTGGATGAGCCTGTCTGAACAAGGAGAGTATCCTGGTCAGCCTACTTAGATGATATCAGCAAGTTAAAGTTCAGGGTAAGAGCATCATGACCACCTTTGTCAGCCCAGAATGGCCTGTTTGTAACTTGATAGCTGCCACAGAGCCTGAGAACATCAATAAAAGTCATATTTCCTCCACCCTTATGTACCTTTTTCCCTTTTGTAACCATATCTGCCTATTTTTTCAAAGTCAGGGAAAGAACCATCATTCACAGATCATGCCTGAACAACAAAAATAACTCTTTCATCCTGACAAAGATAGATTACTTGAAGGAATCAGAGAGTGTATCCAAAATCCTGTATCTGTACCTGAAAGAAGGTTTTTGATACAGTTTGATTATTCTTTTTCCTTCATGTAGAAACTCTATTTCAGTTTCAGAAAACTCTTTATTTTGTTTTGATTCTTTTTCTTTTGTGTATCTTAGTCAATAAATGCCCAGACTTTGGCACTGATTTCTTATTTGTCATGGCAACTGAGTAGTCCTTATCCTTCAGACCCTGAGTCTTGTTTGATGTTGTTCAGTAATGTAAACAACTTTGACAGCCCAGGCTTAATTACTTTTTCAAAACTAATACTAGACTTATTAATAATTGTATTTAACAACTAATCAACATTAATACAACTCCAGGTTGTAGATTTGCTATCCCTCATTTTAGTAGAGCTGCCCTCTAATTAATATAATACATGTATGTCTTGGTCATCTTTATCTTCCTCTTTAAGGAATAAGACTAACAAAATATTTATTTGAATTTTAAAAATTCAGTTGATTTCAGATGTTTGCTTTAAATGTAACCTCTACATTTAGATTTTTTTTTTTTTAATATATATGTTTGCAACATGTTTGTACAGGAAGTAGCTCTTCTACTAGCTCTGTCTTCTGAAAGAGTTGAGGCTAGTAAGATAGACTAGCAAAACTCAGCAGCTACAGCCATTCCATTTTCTGTTCTGCCACTAAGCGTGCTTGTGCACTTTCCTAGGAAGTATGTCAAGGCTGCATATGGGGCCCTGTTACAGCCTGCCCCTATTCTCCTCTTGTCTTCTGGAGAAGCACAGCTGTTCTCCTGTCTTTGAAGACTTGTGTTCTCAGCCAGTGCACATTTTGTTCTCTAAAACTTTATCCAATTTATATGAAAACTACTTTCAGTAAATGACCTCAATTTACAATTTTGCCCCAGTTTCGTAAGTCCTTTTGTAACCTTTCTTGATGCCTTCAGTAAATGCCTTCAGTGTTTGTATCTTCCTTATTGGTTGTTTACACTACCTTGATGTTTTGTGCTTGGCACTCATGCAGATACCTATTTAAAAGTACATTTTTAGCATAGGGATTTAGCCATCTGATTCCTATTAACAGTAATGGGAACTGCATGGCTAAGTCAATTACCATGTACTGTGCTGAACATTTACTACTTACTACCTTCCCTTTGTTTTCCCTTTAAGATGTTTTCTAGCCTTTCTGAAGTTAATGTACTGATCTGGGTATTGTAGCTAGATATGGGTCACTAAAAATCTTGCTTATATTGATGTGTATTTGTTGTTATGTCTACTGACAGAAGTGAAATACCTTTCCTGGTATTGTATGACTTGAGCAACTGGCTATGAACCTTTCATTTTGATGCTGTTTCAGATTCACCTCAAAGATGCAGAGGAGCAGTGTGAGTTTGACCAAGGGTACCACCATAGGACTCTCACGTGAGGGCTCTCACTAAGTGTACTGTGGCACCTCTCAGATTTGACTGCATGATAAGTACCCAAGTGAGAATACAAATGAGCCTGAGCTCAACTCTGGTATAGATGACACAAACATTTCCCTTCTGTCTGCTGCTGTTTCCCTCACTGACAAATGAGGGACTACAAGATAAAGATGGGGTACTAAGTGAATTCAATTGGGAAAAGCCAAGTTTAGCAGTGAGGGGGATAGCTGGCAAAACCTACAGACCTTTGGAAAGGTAATACCACAGCAGTAGTCAAGCTTGTGAGTGGTCTTGACATCCCAACGCATGCATTTTTGCTTGGGGAGATAGTACTTTTTTGTCTAAAGTGTTTTTGTCTTCTTTGGATCACAAAGAGACTTTGTCCTTTCCATTTAGATAAGGACCTACTTAGTATGACCTACATTTTCATTTTGTCACTGTAAAGAGAGAACAGAATTTCTGTCAGAATGGTTAAAGGAGATGAAGAAAAAACCCCTCTTTTATTTTAATTTAAAGAATGCGAGAAATTTCTATTTTTCATAAACTATTTTTAACAAAGTAAAGAAGTGGGCAAAAAAGTAAAGATGTTTATCAGCTTTGTCAGAAATAATTTTATTTCATTAGCTCAGGTTCAAAGCCTCCCAGCCGTGTAGGCAAAATTGTATGAGGGTAAGAGAACCTAATTAAAATGAAGAGCTGTGAGTAGACTGCTAGGTGGGTGAAGAAAGCAGGAGTAAAAACTCCTTCTGCCTCACTGTAGTAGCTGCCATCTTCCTCAGAAGAAGCAGCAGCAATGAGAAGAGAGGGTTGTATGGATAAAACATATGTATCTTCTTTCTGGATGGCACACTGTTTCTTGATACTACACTTGCCCAGGAATTTTATATGTAAAGCAAGTGGTCTCTTACCCCTGCTTCTCTTAAATATTCAATTGTCTTTGTCTATGTTCATGTCTAAATGTGGACTCAGAATATCTAGCAGCACAGTTATTCACCTCCTCCCTATACATTTGTCTCTTGTTTCCACCAGGAAGTGTAGCAGTATCATAAAATAACTGGCCTTTTGCTAATATTAATATTCTGTATTTAACATCAAGCTAACATTTCACAGCATTGCAGCCTCTCTGGTTCTGAACTTCAGATCTCACTAAACCAGATACATGCATATAAGGTTGTAAAGGCCTAAATAATAATTACATTTAAAATATTTTTAGTCAATACAGCTGGTAATTTCACAAAGGAGGACTTTCTCATTCAGGAAAAAGTTGGTCAAAGAGCTCCCATAATCACTGATTTTTCTTCTTAGTAAATCTTGATATACTATGGAAGTCTTAGAAGGTGTCTTCAGATTTTGAAAGGTTGAGCTGAGAAACTGTATCCTGTTCCTCTGAAATCAATCCTGACACAATCTTGGTGAAAATAATATGGTTTGTCATGAGTTAAGGAATGGTTACATAGCTAATGCAAATCAGCATGCATTTTGTAGAAAACACATCCTATTGAACAATCCTGTAATGTACCATAGTAAGATTCTGTAAGGCAGTTGGCTTAGCACTCCCATGAACAAGCATGACCAGTCCTAATCTGCCATAAAATTAATATGAGGTAAAAAGGCTTTAACTGAGAGATGACAAAAAAAACCCCACAAAACCCAAAAAAAACCCCACAAGTAAACCTAACCACAAAAACCAAAACAGTAGAAACCAAAGAATTCTTCCAACAGCAGACTGTTTGAGTGCTATCCAACAATTTGTTAGATACTGCATTATGGTAGGGTGCAATCCCTCATGAACATGTCTCATACAATTGGGGCATAAGCTACAATTCCTGGATGGGATGCATCCTAAGGAGACTATGATTTCATGTTTTTGATGTGAAATAAAAGCATGAAAATTATACTGAAGCAAGTATTCATTTAAATTTCACAGCAGAAAAAGAATCTGAAAAAAAGAGAACTTTTTCCAGGACAAAAAGTAGGTACTATGGGAGATGAATTTTTGTCTACTACTCATCTAAAATGAAAACTACAGAATTATAACTCCAAATATTCACAGTCATAAATTTAAAAACTGGGTGTAGGTCAGTATTCCAGAATAAGGGACTGTATCCGGGAATGTAGTGACACTGGAAAAGGGTCTGTAAGCCTTGAATATCAGCAGTTGCATCTTTGCCCTCAGTGTGACTGGCTGATATGTTTTGGCTGTACAAGAACAGGAATATCAATTAAGCATGGTAGGTGCTCTTATCTTTTGTATACTACTAATGAGACCATAACTGAAAAAACCAACCATTTCTGGTGCTGCAATTTAAAAAAAACATTCTGAAAAAGAAACATTCAGAAACAGTTAAAGGAAAGATTTTGAGTTTGGAAAACATATTTCTTACTGAGAAACATAAGAAGCTTCATCTACTTATTTTGTTGAAAAGAAGGCTAAGGGATGGTTTGATCATGGTCTGTGAATACCCGAGGAACAGAATTCTCATAGTCAGTTTAATCTAGCAGTAAAAAACATAATGAGATTCAGAAGTTGGAAGCTGAGCCAAGACAAACTTGAAACACAGAACTCGTATTTATCACTATAGGTAGCTAAATATAATCATAACTTACCTAGGACCATGGTCCGCCATGTGGACCCTTTATTTTAGGAGTGAATGTCCCTCTGAAACATATGCCAGAATTAAAACAGAAATTACTGAGAGGTTTCTGTGGCTATGTTCTGCTGAAAGTAAAACAAAATAATCTTTTAATGACAACTTTCCAACTTAAAATTTGTGAATTTTACCCAGAGTGTAAAAATATGAATTGAATATTAACCACTCCTAATGTATACCTGAGACCACAGAAAACATGAAACTTCAGATCTGAAATGCAAACAGTGTATTCCTAAAGGAGTGATGATTCAAGTGTTCATTAACTGTGGAAATGTCAGCTCCCTCATTCTCTATCAAACCAAAAAAAAAAGAAGAATGTTCATATTATGTCTAAAATCTGGTTTGAGTGGGTCATTAAAATGCCATGTAAGTATAGGTTTGGGAACTTAGGTATGTGTGACAATGCTATGCAAATGGAGATAAAAAACCTTATACCGCAGCAGATTGCTGGGCACTTAGCTTTCAGCAGGGGTTCTGCAGAAAACGCCTTCTGAAATACTAAATCAAACCAGCTTTTTTTTTTTTTTTTTTTTTTTTTTCCCTCTGGACACCTGGCCTCCTGGTTTGAATATATCTCCTATTGCATTCCTGTATCTTTGACAGCCAGGTCAGATGCTCATTTATACCGGAACTGATAGGAGGATGAAGAGCCCTTAGACAGAATTGTATACCAGTACTTGACATTGCCAAAGAATCGATGACAAAAAGCTTTATCTGCTAAATCATCATATCTACCCTATGCCTAATGGCTTAAAAACGTTACCTGTTCCCTGATGTTTTCTGGACTAATATAAGTTAGTTGTGAACTATGACCCTGTGAACAACCTTAATTTTTATTTCATATTTTTAGATTTCCCAGAGGCTTTGTCTGGGGGAAGATATAGATATATATATATATATATATATTCTTGGAAGTATGGTGTCTTTGACAAGTAAATAAACAAGATTTTGAAGTT
>JANHGN010021389.1:0-20354 GCA_024605025.1 Megaceryle maxima | reverse complement strand
ACACACCTACACAATTCCACTTAATAAATATAAAAATATCACCAAACACTGGGGAAAATATTCCTACTTTTTATTCATAGCCCATATTTATCTTGATTAAAATTATTTTATTATGGTACAGAACCTAAAACAGCAGAAAACAGAAGCATTACATAGAACTTGAAAGTCTTCTCTCAGGGCAATTTGCTGGAGAGTAATAGAAAATCCTCCCTTGGGTCTGCTTGTGCTACTTGTGAATTTCTCTTGGCTTTTTGGGGGTAAGAAAATGACATGTGTTACATCTTGAAGACCCAATCAATGATATTGTTAGTGGTCATAGTTCTGAATGGAAGTGGAAGAGTCAAACTGTGTAAGTTAGTTGTGGATGTGAATCAGATTTTATTCAACATTGGTCTATTTTTTGGAAAATCACTTCCTCTTCATATTCACCTTGCCATTTTTTTCTACAACTAATAATGGGACTCCCTCCCATAAGACATAATGATAATGCTTGGCATTTAATTTAATCAGTGCCATATTTACTTGGCTTACCTGATCTTGGTAAATGGTAGGGGGAAAAGGCAGTTACTTGTGAAGGTTTAAGTGTTATAAAGATTAGCAACACAGGGATGAATAAAGCAAAGAAAGATAAAGAAAGCGAAGAAGTGCTGGTAAAAGAAGATGACAGAAAAGTAAAGGCAATTTGTATTTTATGGATGAAAATAAATTAAAATGTAGTGGAAGCAGAAAGGGCATTTAGTATGAACCGAGCCTGTGTTTGAGCGATAGCTGAGAGATAAATATAATGTGGAACTTGGAACGGATACACAGATGCCTGAGCAGTTTCTGGAATCACTTTTCTTTCAGTATTCATCACATACATCACAATGGAGCTGTTTGAGAGGCATAAATAACGTGTCTCATAAATTTAACTGTGTTAGGCTAACAAGTTGCAGTAAACTAAATAAAATAAGGAAAGAAACTTGTTAAACACAGAGTGTTGTACTATTACACAAGAAGTGAAATATGGGTCATGTCCCCAGCTGGAGGAGCACTCATGGCTTATCTTCACAGGTTGTTTGGGAACAGGTTGGCACACATGGACCATGAAGGCTTGGATCAGGCATCTGCTAAACATATATAAATCATTGCAAACCCGACTAGTGGAGATGCATTTCTGGAGTGAACAACTAAGATACATTTCCATTATATTTTCCCTTGTCTCCCTTCTCTCTGTGTCTCTGGTTTAGTTTCTTTATTTTCTAAAGGAGGCAAGACCTGAAGCACTGACCAGGGTTGTGGGAAAGTGCAGCTGGAGCCTTGGACTGTGTCCAGCTCTACAGACTCAAGCACATTGATTTGTTTTTCTTTGCCTCTATTGTCACACAGCTCCTGTCTTTATATTTTGTCTTCTTACAAGTCATTGGGTAAGATGCACAAACTGAAACTGGAGAGGGAACCAAAACTTAGGAATCTCACAGGCTCATTGCTGGCTAATGGGAGAACTGTGATGCATAAATAGTCTGATTTATGTGAGCATGGTCCAATGACAAAACAAGGTTAAGACCTCCAGTTGTGCTTCTTCTCAGATGTTACAACATAGCTTATGACACAAGTTTGGAACTGCTTTAAATCACAGGGATGATCACCTAAAGAAAACAAAAATCACAGCTCAGTATGATGGTTATGCACATGTGATGTTATTCACAGAAGCTCAGCCATTGCTTGGCCAGACTGAGGGGCTGCTGGAGAAGGAAGGGTAAGCTGGTCTGCTGCCACCTACCTTGCCCATCCCATTACTGCCTGCCTTCCCAAGGGTGTGCACTGGTCCTATCTCTTGCTTCACTGAAATTGGTAATTAAAGGCCTTTCACTGTTAATTGAACTGACCTGCCCTGTTGTGCTTTGCATTGAACTCAAGGCTAAAAAAGATGTGCTCTATCTAACATCGTATGTCAAACTGTGTGTGGGAAAATGCTTAGGCTGTTGTCCAGCAAATTTTTAGGGTTTGTGGTTTGGTTTTTTGTTTTGTTTTGGTTTGTTTGTTTGTTTTTGTTGTTGTTGTTTTGGTTTGGGGTTTTTTTTGTTTGTTTTTGGGGTTTTTTTTTTGTTTTGTTCTGTTTTAGTTTGGTTTGTTTGGTTTTTTGTTTTGTTTGTGTGTTGTTGGTTTTTTTTTTTCCTGTGTGCATGTCTAGACGTTAGTGCTTGAACACAATTTAGGTACTTATGGTTGTTGTTTCTCCTACAGAAAACTTCTTTTGGAGAGATTATTTCTTGAAACTTCCTTTCCTTGACCTTTGAGGATATTCCCTTCAATTACTGGAATTTTACAGAGGGTCATATATCCTAACCTTTAACTTAGCTCAAACCATCATTTTAAGTGTGGAGGAATTTAAAATATTCTGTAGATCCAGCTCCACACTCTTTCTTCATGAAAGAACTATATTAAGATCTGCTTTGTAACAGGCCAGTAATTTTTGCTTCAGTCCTACAAGGCCTGCGTCTGCATAAATTTCTGAAAGAAGTCTAAACCTAAAATGTCTCCATTGGTTCTAGTGAGAATTTGGCTTGAACTACAACTGTGGACTTTGGCCCAGAAAATATAAAACATCATGATTGAGTATTTTGCAAATTACAGGGAAAAGCTTTGTTCTTGGAAACGTTTTTTTTTTTTTTTCCCCTGTCTTTAAAATAGTACTGAACCATAGTTGTCAGAGACATTATATTTTTTAATTGAACTGACATACAGAATTTCATTTTGATGAAATTTGATCATTTCATTTTGTCCTTTTGTTACAATAAGGATTTACCTTAAATCTTTGCTGTACTGATATTTATTATTATTGTTTTGCCTGATTACTCTTTGGTTTGCCTATTTATTATTATTATGTTTATTAATGCTGCTTCCTTCTGGAATTCTAACAGTGTTTTCATAATGCATAAACTGGTATAACCAGCTGTATATTTCAGGATCTTCTTCACTATGTCTCATTTCAGTCAAAAAGCCCTGGCTAGTCAGAAGATGGAGAGTAGAAGTGTCACTAGTCATCTTCCAACCATCTTCTCTTTGTAATTTGTAACGATAAGGGATTGAAAATGAAATTAAAATTCTTTTGTAATTTCATTATCCTGGAAGTGATTTTATAGCCTGCTGAGAATTAAACATTGAAGTACATCACAGTGTACAAAATAATTCGTGTTTTAATACATTTTTATGGCCCTCAGAGGAGTGGAAGCACAGCTCAGAGCAGCATTAGCCTGTGTATTACTCAGCTTTCCAGGTCTTTAATTCAAAATGAAAATTAAGCAATATTCTTTTTACCAGAGTAGTTCATCCAGAACTAGCTAAGAAAATAATTTTTCATTTTGAAGGGCTCTTACTCAAACCCTTTCAAGGTAGTTTTTTAACTGTTTTATCCCAAAATTGAAATCCCCAAAACTCTGTAATAAAAGATGTGGAGCCTCTCTGCACTAATTTCATTGCCTGCCCATTACAGCTGATATGCACTAGTTAAAAAGCTGTGATACTGCACATAAAAGCATAATGACTGAAATAAAATTGACATGGTATCCAACCCTGATGAATTTTTCAAGAGGTTCTGCTAAACTTGCAGGTATCTGTGTAAATAAACCATCAGTATTTTAGGCTTATTTTGATAATTCCACCATTAAATACTAATGAATAGTAGAAAATACATGTTTGGTTAACCAAGTTTCTGACCTCTGCAGCAGATGTAGGATCAAACAGCAGTGGACTTGATGCTGAGATCACTACAGATGGCAAGAAACCAGTTAGAAATGGATAATTCGGCTGATACATGAGAAGCAGAGAGCTGCCTAACTTCTTTCACAGGATTTTTTTCCTGGAGTCTGACATGAATCCAGCCCAGAAATAAAATTAATTCCCTCCCTAGTTAATCCCTGAGCTTGCCTATGACTTTCTTCTTGGCAGCTCACCTTCCACATTCATCTAGGCCCTTGCCAATGGCACAGCAGAGCTCCCTGTGCACATGATGACTTTGCCTCTGATTTCTCCAAGCATTGGGTCCCTCTAGTCCCCTCTGGGACACTTCTTTGCCCTTGCTCTGGAGCCTGTGGTAGAAACAAGACAAAGATTTAGGAAACAGCTTGAATATGATGCATACTGACAGAGACACCTAAGAAAGAGTTGCCAGCTGATGCCGCTCTGCCTTCTTGGCTTAAGGTAGCCATGGAGAAAGCCATAACTAATGTCATGTCTCCTTAGTATATTCTGAATACAGCAAAAAATTTTACTTGTTTGCTGCACACTAATTCCTTCTACCTTCTGTGATTTTTTTTTCCCCTCTTCTGCTTTTGTTTGTTTGTCTCGTTTTGGATATTAATTTTAATTCTTCTGAAATGAACAAAGCCACCGTTCTTTTGAAACAAATGAAGATATTCCATGATCTATAATCTGCTTTCTTTGCTGAATCTAGCATTTGCTGTTTCAGCCCCAGCAACAGTATCTGCTTCCTTTGAAGTCTTTGAAGTCTCCACAGCTCAGGCAGAAGACATTCAAAAGGGAGAAAGTAGCAGATTAGGGGAGGTAAGGGGGAGAGGAAGGATTTTTTTTTTCTTTACTGACAACCATGCTTTACACTGTGAACGGTAAAATTAGAACACTTAATAAAATAAAGCATCCCATTGATTTTCCTTTCAAAAGAAATCTCAGCCTAAGCCAGGGTTATTTGAAAGCCTTCTTAGGTAACAGACAAAGTGTGACCTGATGTGGTTGGAACCACAAGTGTCTGGTTTAGGAGGTAAAAAAGAAAGGGAATGGATTTTCTAAAGATCTTATTTCCAGTGTTTTAAAATATCCTGGATAGGAATCACAGTGACCTATATATTTGTGGGGAAAATCATGAGAAGATATGCACTATTAAAACAAAGTCTAATTTGCACATCATTGTCCTGCAGATTTGTCTTTCTATTCAATTCCTCAAGATGGGAGGGGCCTTTTTAGCTCAAAAGTCCCAGCTGGACACGAGGGCTACTGAGCAGCCCTGTAGGGAAAATGGACTTTTTTTTAGAATCATGCTTGAGTTGGAAGCTTTGATATAGTAGGCTTGTGAAGGGCAACAGTGAGTGGGAGCAGTCAAGTGTTCAGCTAATGCCACACAGTGAAAACAAAGGGTAGCCATGGTGCAAGAGGGAGATATGCAGACAAACTCACATTGTCTCTGGACATGCCTGCTCTGAAATCAGAGACAGGTACACATGACACAGAGACAGATACACAGAGCTTTAGCTAATAAACACAGTGGAGAGGATTATCTTCTCAGATATGACAGTGTTAATGTGGTCACACTGCTTCTGGACCCTTGATAGATACTCTAGGAGATGTGCATAACATAACAAGTTCCTGGACAGTTCTCAACCCATAAATGCAAAAGACTTGACAGCTGTTAAAAAATATCTTGGACAATATTCTTGAAATAAATTCTAAGAGACTGGAGACCTGCTAATGTATTCAAAAATACCACATTGATAACTTGAGTTAGAGGATGATTAGAAAGATTTTTAATATTGGTACTGTCTCATTCAGAGCTGAAAAACTGATATTTTCTAAGAGTGAACTGAAAATCCAGAGGGGAGAAATATCAGATTTGGTCTGTCAAAATGTTTCATTTATCTAAGTTCAAGATTGTTTGTATGATTTTGCTCAGTTGGAAACATATTTGTCTGTTAATTTAGTTATCTCCTAAAAGGCATTTTGACCAAGAAAAGAGACCTTCATAGTTGTGAAGATGTCAAAATACAATTTAGTGAAAATTCCAAACCTTTTAAAAATGGTAATGATAAAGTGTAATTTCTGAGGAATTATGTTAGGAGAGGCTGGGGCCTCTCCTGACATGTACTGATGTTTTCTAAGAATTTCTGAATTTCCGAGCAATGTTGTATCAACAGGAAAGGACCAAAGCATCACAAAAAAGAATTTCTCTCTACCTTGTGTTAAAGTGTGTGATGATATATGCAATATCACTGGATTTATGTTACTTCCTTGGATGAAAATGCAGCAATACATAGTAACAATTATGGTAGCTCCATGTAATGCAACTGCTTTTCAGCATGGCTGAGTGCTGAACTTTATGCTTATGAAATAAGCTTGTTTTTAAAACTAGGAATATAGAGAAATAAAGGAAATGTTCCCAAACACCTCAGTTAGGAAATCACACCCTTCTCTTTACTGGTGAAGATTAATTCTCATTTGTGTATTTGCTAGTACTTTTCCTGCATGATGGTTGAATGTTGGAAGTAATGGTCCTTTTATCACTTCATTTGGGAAAACATTTTGCAGTTGAATACACCTTTTACTGTCGCCCCATTTGGACACCTGTTGTGTACAGTTATTTTCTTAATCTTACCCAATCTCTCCCATCTTTAATCCTTTAAATAGCTAAGTAATTTATTTCACCACTTAAGGTTTTAACTCCTGCCTATATGCTTTCTTTTTTGGCACAGCTTTTTTAAACTGCAATCCTGTCATCCAATACCCTTTCCAACTATATCTCTCTCTTTCATTGTAATGTGATGATGATACTACAGATTAAACTCTGTTTCCAAGGCATGGTGAGAGAATAGAGAAAGGCCTCACAGACTCATGGGCGTTTTCTGCCCTTTTCATTTTTCTGCATAGGCACACTCAACTTCCAATATTTACAATTTCTACATTTGAAATTTGTTTTGATCTACCTGACTTCAAACAAAACCGGTTTATTGACTGTGGGCAACCTGCTTAATAAGTTTTAACTTGTTATCCACTATCTGCAGCATGTATTCTACTTTCCAACTGGTTGATTAAAATATATGCATTTTGTGGGAATGGACTCCAGGAATTTCAAGATGGTAACATGAATATTTTCAGTGGGGACATATAATCACCAGTAAATAGAGAATGCTGGCTTCCTTTGAATAGTTTTGTTAAAAAATTTATCCTGTTAATGTGACAAAAAACAATGTTTCAGGTGCTGTTTGTATATGACACAATATTTGAATTATTGTTTCACCAATATGACATTTTTTTTTGTTTTCTTGCAGTGTTGTTTTTAAAATAATGAATCATCCATTATGCTCTTAAACAAAAACTAGCCTTTTGGACAAATGAAATATGTGCAGCTTTTGTTCAGCCTGTCAGCTGCAAAAGGAATTAGTGTCATGTGGAAAAATAATAATTACTTTCCTTCCTGCTCACATGATATTAAGAGAAATAAAATTTGGCAGGCTTATTGGGCAAACTGAATTTTTCTTGTTTCTAAAATCTTTTACATTTTACATTCTGCATACTCCTGAGTCTGAAGGAGCTGAAGTTTTTAATATGCATAACATATATATTTGTCATGCCATTTAATATAGCTTGTAACACTTATGAAATTAAGGATTTTTTCAGACATGGGACATTGTAGCATTGATTTGAAGGCCTGCTTGTTGAGGTCTATCTCAGTTTTGAAGTTGCGACCTCTTATTGCTGAGTTTGTATCTCTTTAGTGTGCAGATTTAGCCTAACAGATGGTATAAGTACACTCATGCCAGAGACACCATATGTGCATCTGTTTTGATTATTGGGATCCACGTGACTGTTCAGGAACTACACAAGCAATAGGGGTCTTCAGATCTTCAACACCTAAGGTGACCAAAATGCAACTATATTTCTTCAAACATCTTTTACAATTAAAATGAACAAACAATCATTTGTTATCATATAAAATGAATGAGTGGCTCCAGTGGTGCTCCAAGTGGAAGCGAGATTTTTTTAGAATAAAACCCCTGTTCCCAGGCAGTGCTCTGGAGGAGTCAACTATTGATGTCATTCTAACTTATGAAATCCACCAACATTTTCAATCTGAGTTTTGATCTAATTGTTGTAAAAACGTCCTATACACTAAAAGCTACTGATGACCTTCAAAAGTAGCTAACAAAGGCTTGTTCTCTTCTTTAGCAGATTCAGTATTTCAACTACTTTTCAAAAAGGTACATTGGATTCTTCATATGATTGTGGTTGATGAAGCGACTCTGAGGGATAGCTCTACTCTCATTTGTCCATTTGTTAATACAATATTTTTCTTCAATAGCTAGACAATTTTTTAAAGCCCCCAACCCCTATACATTTTCAGATTCCCTAGGGGTTTCTATTGCAATTTATGACCTTTTGTCCTCCTACATTTCAGTTTTGAGTGATTTTTCTCTTATATCTATTTTTATTGTACTGGGAGAATTGATTGTCATTATCTTAAAACCATTTCAGTTCTTGACAACTGTTCAGGAAATCGCTCTTCTATGACTTTATCATTGAGTTGAAAGATTTTGTATTTATTTAATTGTATAAGCTTATTCCTCCTACCCATATTGCTGGTGATACAATTGCTCGTATGATACACGTTTGGAAAGCTGACAGTCTTCTTTGTTCTTATTCTATCTCTGGACCTCCATAATAAATGTCACCAAGTTGTAGTTCATCCCTGTAGAAATATCTAGAAGCTTAGGTAATGTTGGACCAAGTTTTTCTAAACTGAATTTAAGAGAAGTTACAGTAGAAATTAATTTGGTTGACTGTATGCAACCTAAAATGATTTGGGGAATTTCCATTCTACATATAATTTTTTAACCAGTATGGCTGTTGACTATGACTTCCCCTCTTCCAGATTTGTAGAGAATGGGAGCTATGGTTAGAAGAAGATTTTGTCTTATTTTTTCCTTCTATACAAAACTCTCCCTTCTTATTGCAGTTTGATGTTGTGGGATGGGAAACAGTACAACAAAATGCAATGTCTTCTTTGTGTAAAGGCTTTAATGTAATACACCATACGTAGCTCCATGGTAAAGTTTAAAAATAAGAAGGAAAGCAGGGATAGAAAGTAGAAGTACAGCAAAGGAGGAAATATGGTTTAGATCAGATCAGACATAAGTGTAGAGTCATCATTCGCTACAGGATCCATTTCAAAGTTGTACAGTAAAGAACTTAGGGACACTACACTCATGAGTTCATGATAGATGATGAACAGCATGGTCTCTACAGACTGGCGCTATGAAATCTGAGGCTTGGCACAGCCACAGAGGAAGCAGGAGGGCTGGAGGCATGTGTAGGAGCAAGTCTGGAGGAGCAGTATGTCGATTAAAGTTGTCAGAGTTCCCATCACAGCCCCTTCTTTAACACATGGTAAGCCTGATGCAGGTTGACAAATATATACACCACTCCTTTTCACATCTTATCAGACCTGGAATTATTGCTGGGCATAAGGGTAGCTGGCACAGTGAATGTGTAGGCTTACTGTACACACAATCATCCCACCACTTAACAGTTTTCATCTATCAGCAACCCAGACTTGTTTTTGATGTGAGGAATCACAGCTGGATTTTAAGAGATGAGTTTTCAGAAGAGGAAAGACAGAATTCTCATGGTAGACTGGCTAGAAATGTAAATGCCTGCCTCACATCTGGTGTCCCCTATCACAGATTTGGTCTGCTGCCTGGAGAAAGACCAGAACTCGCCATAGTGTGAGGAAGCCAGCAAGAGAAGGCACCAGTGATTTCATCTGAGGGAAGCTTTGCATTCTCTGGTTTGGAGGATACTTGGTCAGGCTGATGCTCCCATCAGGTGTTCCTCTTCTCCGTACAGCACTGGGGCATGTATTTCTTCAGCTAGATGTTTATGAGGAGAATCAAAGTAATTCCAGAGCCCAAGGTGTCAGTGAGGGAGAGAAAATGCCAAGAAAATAGGATGAGGTTCAGGAGAGAAACAAGCTCACTAATTGGCGACAACAGTAAAATATTTAGATGATAACACTATTGTCCAAACAGTAAATGGCAGGTGCTCAGTGGAAACAGGGACCTGCTGAGGAAAGAGGTAAATATTACAATTCTAACTTAAGAAGAAATAAACATTTTGGACAGAACTTGAAAAATAGTTTTTATTTTCTGGTACAGTCAGCAGATCTGTGTACTCCTTCCAGCCAGGCGCATCCCAGCTCTGCAGTTCTAGAAACTTTTTTCACCGTTTCTATTTACATTATAGACAAAAAGTAAATACTTGGACTGATCTGCAGTCAGATGTTCCCCTTGCACAGCTCAGCATTGAGACGGCGATGAATGCAGCTCTGATGTTGATGGCAGATAAGAGGGCTTATCAAAAAGGGAGTGCCAAAGTGACAGAATGGTAGCCCCTCCTTATTTCTTCATAGGATGCTCTCCAGCAGTGAATAAAGCTTAAATCTGGTGTAAATCAGACTGTACTCAATCAAAAAGCTTAAATGACTTACAGCTTTCAAGTGTTTTTTGCACTAATCCCAAGTATGGGTTTATGTTTTAATTTTCTTGTGTGTTAAAAATTCTAATTCTATAGCCCTCCAAGCTTCATTGTACCATTATATAACCATATGGCAACTTGTCATGATGACGATTATTGATACGTGTCATAGAAGTCCAGACAATACTGTCAACTGATGGATTCCCTGGTTATACAACATGGAGTTGGTTTATTGGTATCAAGCCAGCTGCCCTGTGTGCTGAAAAGTTACAGGAAGAGGTGAAATGTGACTTTGAGACAGAGAAAGAGCAGGACTTCCTGGACATGGCATTTGCTGGGTTTGTGCCATTGGCAATTCCTGAAGAGGGAAAGTGTCTGCTGGGAATGTCTTTTATTGAGTTAAGCTTGTTTGGCTTTCTGCTCCCTCTTTGTAGGTAAACAAAACAAATCCAGGTGCAGGGCTGATCTATGCTTTCTCAGTCAAATGAAAACAAATCTGGAAACCACAACCCTGCCCACCTCCACCAACCCAATTATGTGAACTAATATGACAATGGTGTTTTCATTCTAAAACTTGAATGTTTTCATTGGTGCTGAACATCCTGCATTCTGAGAATTTTGCTGAGCAAAACACCTGGACTCCGAGTTCCCCTTTCCCTAGGCACAGTCTGGCACCCCAAGTATCTCAAGCATCTTTATGTTCCAGTTTCAGCAGGGTACATCCAGCCTTGAGTTCAGAAACCAGCCTTCAGCAAAACCTCTTTGAAAGGTTGCATCTGTGATAGGCAGAGATAGGTCTTCCCAGACACTCACAGAAGTGATCATTCTTTGCTGAGGATTGAACTGATTGAAAAGCTTCCACCCCTTTCTCAGCCCTGAAGCATGGTATATTTCGGCTTCATATATTGTTGTCACCGCATTCTTTTCCCCGCTTTTGCAGCAACAGCAAGCTAAATGAGCACTTTTTCATTTCAGACTCTGCTTTTTATTGAAATATATGAATGTTACTTAAAATTCCATCCCACCTACGATGTGAAAATAATAGATCTGCTTAATTATGGGAAAACTATATGCATGTGTATTAAGGAAAAAACCCTGAGAAAATGTTTTTAAATGCTGATTGCTAATGAGATCTAATGATATCAAGCAGAGTGTGCTGCTCTAAGTAGTACAGCAAGAAAAATGTTTTAAAATTCTACTGAAATAAACACTAAAATAAGTTACAGTGCCATTTAGCAAGACATGATTCAAGCAGTGTTATGTGACTGGGAACCACATAGTTCCACAACATCACTGGAGCCAGACATTTAACAAGGCTTCTAGAGGGATATGGCCAGGTAATAGTTAACACACACACAGAAAAAGAGGGAAGATCAAACCACATGTTTCATTAGAACTGCTTCAAAGCTTTGCAGTGATGCAAATAATTTCCAAATATTGTTGCTAAAGGATAACAGAGTAGACCTTGCTGGAGTAAGACTTTTCCCATTGTGGGAAGCAAAAGCAGAGAAGGGCCTTGTTAGCCTGGAGATCTGGGATAGTAGACCTCAGCTCTTTGCCTTTCAGAAGGCAGTAGCAGACCCAGGTTTCCACAGGGGTGTCTCAAAAGCAATGCTCAGAAGTCAGGGAAGGCTGCTGCTGCTGCCACCACATAGACCTTCCCTTCCTGGAGCTCTGGTATGGTCAAAACACGAAGGTGGTTCATTTTGATGCCACTTGCAAACTGTTTTTTCTTCAAATGACTATGTAGTTTGGCTACAGAGAGTTTGGCACAAGTGAGAAGCAGAGTGATTTGTACCAAATAGCTCTCTTTTCATTTTAAAGAAACACTTACCTGGAATCAGTCATCGCCGTCTTTCTCTGGTAGCAGATTTCTGTTTTCCTGCAAAGACCCATAATTCACTTAGTTAAGTGTTTGAGTATTCTGCATTACTTTGGAAATACAAAACATTAATAAATCTCTGACACATTTCTTAGCAGAACTTTTATTTATGTATATATAGAAGTATTTTAATAGTGTAAGGGTTATCAGGGCTAGTGTTACACTTGAAAACTATAGCAGAACTTAGATTTCTGCTTATATCCAGAACAAGTACTCCTTCTTTGCCTTTTCACCATCCAGTCTCATACTTCAAGTCAGATTTAAGAGCTAAAGACCTCAAAATATGCAGTATTTGAAGGATTAATGTAATACAAAATCTTCTAAATGAATAGAAAACAGAAGAGATTACTATGATACAGTAAAAATCAATATAGTATAAACCAAATATCACTAGAAAATATGGGAAAGATTCTCAGTTACCTTGACAGACTTTGAATAGGATCATGTTTTATACTGAAAGTTCTTAAGTGATTATTTCCTTTGTATGCTTTTCTACTTCCTTTCTCATAATTGTGTTCTATATCCAGTAGGGATTATAGCTTCTGTAGATAAATTCTTAAAATGTCAGTGACATTTGAAAATACAAGTTTATATAAAAACCACATTCCTAGAAAAATATGTTTTAAAAACTTGTTGCACTGTAATCTTCCTCACAGAAAATGGAAAGGCCAGTTTTTTGTTGGCAGTAATAGCTTTTACTTAGCTGAGCTTCCATGATGCCTCATGGGAATTTACAGTTCCCCTGTATTAGACACTGGCTTTTTATATAAACTGAGACTTGTTTAGACCACTCATTGACTCCTTGTATGTCCTTGAGGTGTAAGTTTTTACTCTTGATTTTATTTCAGGATGACAAAAAAATGACTGAGAATTTCCATGGGACACGAATCCCACTTTTTGTTGGATAAGTCCTTCTATAGAATTGATATGGCATCTGAGGCATTTTTGGGCTTTGATCTCTAATCTTGCAAAGCATTGAAATCATACTATTTTTTCAAAATCGAAGTCACAAGCTGCAACTTGTAAGACAAGGAATTTCCTGGTGTTTCTCAAGTAAGTGGAAATTAAAAATAATAAGATCAATAAATTATGTACAGTGGATATCACAAATATAAAAATCCACACAAGCAATCCTAGAAACAAGCATAGTGTGCTCCTGGGCACTTTATAAAAAAAGCACAGTTTCCATCTATGATCTAGTTAATGTTCAGTATATATTTGTATGCAGTAGTTCTGCATATGTAAGTACATTACCTAACTGCTAACAGTCAGGGAAAAACAAAAGAAAAAGAACAACCCTTTAATGTGTTCCTTTTTGTCACCTTATATAATCTGCAATATACCCTTATATATAGGTACCCTGTTTGTGGTTTCAGAACTACAGATACAGTAAGTGAAGGTCCACTTTTATTTCCTATTTCTATTCCCACCCTTAGAACTTGAGCCAGGTATGGCTACTTAATATTTATCACAACACAGAAATAATTCTTTCATCAGTTTTCTATGAGCTTTAAATTTTATGCAAGCTATCAAGACAATCTTCCATATCATATTGTCCTCTGTAATTTATTTTTTACAGTATTTTTGTACCTCTCATAGTTTGTAAGAGTATTTTTCAAAAATAACTCATAAGCTTTTTCTGTCTATGTTTTCTTCCTAAAAAACCCCACATATTGCTAATAGTGGCTTGCAATATATCCTTCCAATTCACTAGAGAGATTTTCTGTGTCTTCCCTTTTTTTCTTTTCTGGTCATGACTACATTGGAAGAAAAAGAAGAATAACCCTACCCAACAGCTGTATGAAATATATTGGATAAAAGTTAATTCTTGCACTTTATGTAAGTGAAAACTATTGACATTCTGTCTTAGAGACTGAAACATTTGGGATTTCTATCTTCTCTATTCAGCAGTGCTACCAGCTCTGTCTTTTGGCCTCCCCTTTTCTGCAGTCCTGAGTCACAGCATGGTTCAGGTGTCACCTTGGCTTCTTGTAATAATGATGACAACAGTAACAAGTAATAAAAAAGATCAGTGTTTTAATATCCCTAGAATAATTTTCCCTGACTACTACAAGTAGCCAGACCTTTAGTTACTATACAGAAGCTAGTATTCCTCTTTTACTCAAGATGCTGAGCATTAGACTTTTCCATTAAAACACAAATGGAAGACAGAAACCAAATAACTAAATAAAAGGTATACAACTTGAAATAGCAGCATAGATGCTGTTCACCAAGTGATTTTACAAATACTTTAATAATACAGAATAAAAATATAAAGCCAAGGTAGAAATTATTCGAAGTGTCCTATGACACACAAACAAGAGCAGTGCAAAATCACTCATGCTGATTAGTGGAAAGAAAGAAGCAGTCCTAGGGTTCGATTTATGACATTGCTAAGAAAGTAAACATCTAAATTAGGTCAAATAAATTGTGCATCATAACTGCTATTTCTCTTCACAGAAAGTAGAATATCTAAGTGAATAGCTCACATGTAGACCCCTATTTGATATACTAAATTCACACACATATCTCATGTAACTTGGCAAATCAGGAGTGGTTCACAGTGTAACATATTTTGCATCACACTGTGCTACGCCTTTAATGATATATAGTGGTTTGCTGCCATTGGTAGGGTGAAAAAATTGAGTAACTGAACAAAATAATAAATATTTGAAAATAAATGAATGGAAGGAAATATCTGAGGCCCTCTTGGTATTTACTTGTTAAACCAGTAATTTCTATTTCACTTTCAGTGAAGACAAGCTTTGAAATAATAAAACATCTTGAAGAGAATTAATGCTGAATTTTTACTGTCTCTGTCATATACTAACAGGGTTGTTAATACCATCACAGAATAAGGACCTCCATTCAACAAAGTATGGACTTAAGCAGTATGGAGTAGTATGCCATGTGTACAAATATAAATGCAAAAGATAAAACTCAAGCAATCCAAGTGTTTATTTATACATTGCTTTGAGGTTAACTGTAACATAACCCAAATGAGTTAGGGCAGTAGAAAAATATATGCCTAAGATGCAAAACAAACATACAAATAAAATCAGATTATCAGTTACATTATCTACATTAATGCATTTAATGATATTTTGCCACCTGAAAATAAGTCACCAATTTGAACTAAAATTTTCTGAAGGCAGTAGCTGATGACTATATTAGAGATATGTTAGGAGAAGTTCGGAGTGAAGAGCAAGCTTATATTGTCTCATCCTCCCTTTAAAGTTTCTGAACTGACTTTAAATACAATAGAATGGAGGTAAGAAACTTGACTTTGAAATGTGCTTATTTTCTGCTTAAGGAAAGAGGTGGTATGTGCATAAATATCTCCCTCTCTTTGTGTTGTGCATTTTTTATTTCAAGAGCAGTAGAATTTCCACTTCTGGGCTTGATGGCCCTTAATCAGTTTTTATCAGGTGACAGATTCATGTTCTCCAGTTGTATGAAAGTGTCTGGCATAAATGCTTGTTGCTTCCATAGTTGTATTCTTTTAGAAAAAGAGTCAGTCACAAGAGAACTTCAGGCATCGAATTGCTTTTTTCCCTTCTTTTTCACTGCTATTCTGTACTTCTGCACTGATGTCTCATTATACCTGCACAAGAAAGGCTATTATCCTTCACACATTTAGCTGCTGATCTAAATGAAAGTACATTATCTAAATAGTTGAATCAAGAAGCATACAACTAATGCTCATTTCAGTCTGATCTGTATTTCTTGGTGCTTTAGCAGGTTAACAGCTTCCTGTGAAATTACTTTATTCAAGGGTTTTCACCATAATTTGGTCATAATGTGGTCTAGACCAAATGGTAATAAGAACTTGCAGAAAATCTGCAGTTCATTTTCATTTTATGTCTCAGGAGGAAAACAGGTCTTTTCTAAATAATTCAGAAATTGCTTTCAGAAACAATATGCACATTATCAAGGATAAGTCTAATAGGGAATTTATCTAACAGCACAGAGTATTTAAAATACTTATCTTAGCACATGAATATTGTGATATTGAATACCATCCTATTAATATTAAATGGTCAGTTAGTTCAATCTGCATATTCAAAGCAGTAATACTAGAAATATCATACAAATTAAGTTATTTTTTGAGTTATTTTTTGAGTGCTGTGTGTTTATTTCATGCTCTCAGAGGATCACAGTGGCACTGTAATTCTGTCTTTGCCAGCATATGATATTATCATTGTGGAAGTTTATACTGGAGATCATTTTGTCATTAGTCTAGGCTTCTAGAAAACTTCAGAACAGGAAGAGCGTGTCATGGTAGAAATCAAGCAAATATATCATCTAAACCCAACAAAAGTGGAATTCAAGTATACATGCTATATTTCCATTCTACATGCTATTTGCTGGTTGTGATGCTAACATTTGTACGTGATGTAGGCTGGAATAATTTAATTGGCTTTTGAAGGAAATTAATCATACTTTGCACAAATTTGGGGTATATTTTTCTATTGCAGATAAAAATGTCATATAAATAATTTAAGCCGTAAGACTTTCAATGTTGTAAGTAGATTAAATCTGAGAATGTCCATCACGATGCTTTTTCATGTATACGAAGTACAACCTCCTTTTCACCAAAAAGATTCAGGAATTTTATCCAAATCTGACATATTCTTAAAAACATCCTGTCTTCCTGCCTCTGTTGTATTAAGCAAAGATGGATTATTGTTAAAAGCCTTCTCAAAAAGCAGACACTTCCTACTTCAACACGTCAAAGAAAGGTTTTGAACACAGGTCTTTACCCTGTGGCCTGAACCACTAAGGTACAAAGAAATATAAATGACAAGGGGGAAAAAAGACAAGCATATGAGCAACTCAACCAGCAGATATGAAGTGGACTTAACTCCTAGCTGTGTTTCATTGGCTTCTGAGCAATAGATTTCTTTGCTGGGGAAACTGCAAGCGGAAGAGTGTCCAGCACGTGCCTAAGCCTAGACAAAAGATAATGACTCTAGCTAGGTGGTTACAAAATGTTGGGTAAATGATGTAGTATGCATATGCTGGCCCTAGGGAAGACCTGTCTGCTAGATGGAGGCTTCAGAATAAAAATTGTTCAGCTGATACACGTTTTTGAGTTGAAGGCAGCCTTATGTACGCCAGCTTCAACATCAAATTTTGTCTGAATTATGGATGACAACCCTTGTTTTTCCTCTAATTATGTAATTCTACATACCACGTGGGTGCATAGCTAGTAAGGGGACAGTAACATTGCAGGGCGATATTGTATCCTTATAGAAACAGGAAAGGGTTCTAAACTGTGGATTTAGCTCTTCTTAACCTCTGAAGTATGTCTTTTGTTAGAGACACCTGAACTTGCTCCGAACAAACTGGTGCGGATCTCCAGCATAGCTCAGACATTAGCTCAGGTCTGTGAAGCAGTGAAGACGTGTTATCTCAGCATGCCACCCTGGGGAAAGCATGTCTGGCTTTGTTGCTTCCAGTTTTGGAACAGGCTTGGTTGCTGTGAGCTTAGGAATCTCTGTGCCACAGATGTTTGCATGCCTTGAAAATCAAATCCAGCCTGTTATACTACATACATCAAATCTGACATGCAGTTGCTGCCCTTATTGCCATCCTAGTTAAAACTATTTAAAAAAAAAAAAAATTAAATTTACTTACTTATTTCATATCTTCAGTCTTAGTTGCTAGAATTCCTGGTCTCCTGTTTGACCTGTAGCATAACTCTCATGTCTGTGCTGGATTCAACATTTTGAACTCTTTCTCCACTCAGGAAATCTGCCTTTCAATTTTAGGCTGAGTGCTTGTTCACATTGCTGTGCAGGCAAAAACTTTAAAGTAATAAACTTTAGATTTCAGCTTTCCCAACTATCATTTTCAATCTCAGAGGCTGAAAGAGTTCACTCATTTGGTGCAGCAAAAGTTCTTTCCTTTCTTGTTTCTTCTCTTTGTCTCCCTGCCTCTCTGTCCAGACTTGTCTCCTTCTCACTATTCCTCTTCCTCCCACTTTCATCTGTCTTCTTTTCACTGGTCTGTTCCTAATTTTATTTTATTTTTGACAGATCTTCAGTTTAAAAAAACTCACCTCTGACTCATTCCCCTCAAAATGTATTCAAAGAAATATCTTCATTCCTCATATTTCTTCAAGACCCCTACAAGCAGGTTTTGTTTCTGGGGTTTTGGATAGATATTTCATTTCTATGACAGATATTTCAGGGTTCATATCACTGCATCAGAAATATAGCCAGTCCAGACTCATAAATCAGTATTACTAAGGTGTATCTGAAGAACTGAAACGCTTTTATTGCAAACATCAGTGATAATATGGGCCTCAGAATTGCCCTGGAATATGGATGAGTACAAACCATTTAAGAACAAATATTCTGGCTGATAACTGACAGCCAGCCAAAAGCAGCCCCTGATAAAGATAAATAACCTGTACTCAGGGAAATTTTTTGCATCATTAAACATGGTGAGCATATTAGCTAGCAGGGGGTGGAGCTGAGTCCCTAAAGAGATAAATCTAAATTATATGCGCTGCAGTGATCATAACAGTAATGCACCATCTTGGCTAACTAGCTGACATCAACGGGGAAGGGAATTTCAGATTTAAATGAACCAAACTAAAGAGCATTGCAGTACGCATACAGATTAATTGGAGCACATTCATGAACTTCTTAGCCTTTTTCTGTGGTCTGTTTTCATTGTTGCCAAAGCATAAGGAGTTTAGACTTTTCTTGTCAGTCTGTGCATAATTTTTTATTTTCTCTTTCTTATGTGGTTTGATTAATTACTCCTTTATTTACCTTCCATTAATCACCTTATGCCACAATTGTATCAACTCTTGCCAAAAGCTCATAGATGGATAGTAGAAGTTTAGTAGCATTTTTCTGTAAACAGGAAAGTACACTTAGTGATTACACACTTAATATTTCAGAAAGGGAGAACTCTGAAATCAAAGGAAAGAAAACATTTAGTTACACAGACACATGTCTGAACAATCAAATTAATCTCTGCTAAAAGAATATAAATTGGATTAAACACTTTCCATGACACAAATTAAGTATATTTTTAAAAGTATATCAAGTGTATTTTCTTAGGATGAAGAATGCCTTATTAAAAGATAATTGCCTACTTTGAAATAATTGTCCTTTTTGTTTCTGAGAAAAGTTTAGATTCAAACTGCTAGAAGGTGCATGGAGTAAAAAGATGAATATTAATTGGTTGAAGCTGACTTGGTGTAACTTGCAGTTCTGTATTATTGAGTCCATTTATTTCCTGTTGACATAGCAAGTAAGGAAATAAACCAGATGTAATGAACATATTTTTCAGTCAAAATCAAATATGCATTTTCATAAATAACTGTTTCTCAGGTATGTTATTGTTCTGCTAGTACGTAAAACTGTTCAGGACGCTCATAGATAAATCAGTGGTTCTCCTTCTGGTATGTAAATATCCACTTGCAAGTGTCTAAGCCTATTTGATAACATGTCCTGAACGAAGCAACAGAGTACATAAATGTGACCTGGAAAGAGCACTGTTTTTGCTCCATTCCTCACCTGATCTCTGCTCCAGGGCTCTGATTGCAGCTAAACAACTCCTGTGTGTGCTCCTGGGCATCAGACTTGTGGTACCTAACCATCCATCAGATTGCCGAGGCCATTTCTCCCCATTGGGAAATGTCAATGAAAGGCAGGAATTGCTTACTTTGATGGTAGCAAGGAATTTTTCAGCCACCTCCCTGTGAGGCTTGTGTTCCAGCTAGGAGGGCTTCATCTGACTGCAGTAACTCTGTGGCCTGGATACATGGTTTAAATGGGCTGCTGCAAAAGAAGGAATTTTAAAAGCTTTACCAGTTGCCAAAAGCGGCTTGTCCCTTAGAGGAGCAAATAAAAAATGGCAACTAGCATTTTACAATGCTGTTGCACCCTGCAGAGATACAACATCTTGGAATGGCTGCATTGCAGTTAACAATATTTACCAAAATATATCAAGAAAGATGATCGAGTGCACTTCCTAGACAAGTCCCCATAAGGTAACAAACAGAAAACTTACCATTTTACACTGTGCTGAAACTGCTTAGCTGCGTTCCAGTACTGGGCATTCAACAAAGTGGATAGAGAGCAGGAAATATTTTGACCAGGTTCAGAAAATCAGCTGTTACTGATGCTGAATGGCAAAGCCCAAAGTGAAAGACCTACTTTATGCAGTCTTGACAGAAAATAAAAAATAAAATAAAATTAAATTAAAAAAA